>JAWQEG010004927.1:30000-50985 GCA_033782935.1 Petrolisthes cinctipes
GTTTAATTAAGCTGGTATGTGAGCTTAGTTTTGACTGTGTTTAATTAAGCTGGTATGTGAGCTTAGTTTTTGACTGTGTTTAATTAAGCTGGTATGTGAGCTTAGTTTTGAGTGTTTAATTAAGCTGGTACACTACATTTGTTTCTTTGGGGCCTGGGCTGGAGAAGGGGTGTATTCTATAGCAATCCAGCTGTGCTGGTTCCACAACCAATAAATACAATTTAAGCTGCGACAAATGCACTAATATATTAATACTAAAAAAAAAAAAAAAAATTAAAATAATCAAATAATAATATAATAATACTAAAAAATAATAAAAAAATATAATAATACTCAAATTCTATAAAATTCTGTAAAATAATAATTCTCAAAAATAATAATATATTATCACAAAAAAAAAAAAAAAAAAAAAAAAAAAACTCTTAAAATAATAATAGTAATATAATTGTATGCTTTTTCAGTGGTAGACGTTTGGTGATTGTTACCCATAGATGTTGAATTATGCTTACTACATGTACAACTTGAGAAAATCACCGCTACTATGCACGTTTAATACTTCCCCAGATGAAACCACTTATTATAGGTAAGAATTTTACTTTTATTATTATTAATTAGTATTATTTTTTTTTTTCTATATTATTATTAATTTTTTTTTTTTTTTTTTTTATTATTATTATTATTATTATTATTATTATTACTGTATTATTATTTTTGTTATTATTTGTATTTTATTATTATTATTATTATTATTACTATTACTATTACTATTATTTTTATTATTGTTATTATTATTATCATTATTATTATTTTTATCATTATTATTACTATTAACTATGGTATCCCTGGAACAGATTCATGGTGTTACGTGAGGCAGTGATGGAAGGTTTGACGATAATCAAACCTCGTCTCTTTGAATTCTCACCCGACGGACAACACAGTGAAGAAATACCCCTGTGTGAATCATCCCTAACACCAAACACAACACTACTTCTAGACACTTATTTTATTGTACTCCTTTATAACCCCGAGGTGAGTCAGCTTGTGTTATAAGTTCTCTCTTTCTCGACACTGTAAAACATGATAGTGAGTAGCAGAGGTGCCGCTCCATCTTGAGTGTCAGCCAGAGGAAAAGTGACGGTAGTGATCTGAGTTGACAGGTGGAGCTTAACACACTTATACCTGAATACACTCACCCCTAGGTGTACTGGCAATGTTGGAAGAATATTCTGTCCAGTGTGTTGTGATACATATATATATTATCATTGTTAATATGAGAAGTGAATGATACTTTCATATACCTACATGGCCTTAGTAGTGAAGTAAATGTATACATAGTAATTTAGATTAATTTAGCATTAGTAAAAAGCTGATATGAGAGAATGAGTGAAGTGTATTGGTCTGATTTGGCAGCACTGCGGGAGGGAAAAACCTCCCAACAGCCAACGCCTCAACACTCAGTATATTACAAAAAGACTATATAGTTAATGAGACAGTCTGGTTGGTGGTTGGTGGTTTGTAATGGGCAGATTTCTCTTATTGGAAAATTGTAATGTGTGTGATGATATCCTCCAAAGTATACCACCAAACAACACAGATCCCTTATTACAGTAGTACCAATGAAGGTGTGTGTGTTTCCTGGTATAGTTAGGAGGAATAAGTAGCCTTTTATCTCTATCTATCTATAGCTCCGATGCCTCGCTCCCTCCGGTAACTCCCACCAAGGGGATGGCCACGGCAGAAGAGTCTCCAGTTTTCCCTGTTCCAACACTCCCTCCTTACTTGCTCCATCCCCCCTCATCCCCTCACACTTCTCTCTCTCTCACATACTCTTCCACTCTGTTCTGCCTCCAATTGACCAACATGAAAATCTCCCCTTAAGAGATCATATTATTTCCAGGGAATGTCGGCCGGGATGAACAAAAGCCGTGAAAAGTTTGAAGCCCAAAGCATTGTGTGTCAAAGAGTACACACACCTGAATACCTTTGGACCCAACACGACGCACCAGGGGTAAGAATGTTATAACAATTAATACAATTTAGGGGGGTGGTGCGGGAGTAGGGGAAAGGCTTGGGGGGGTGCGGGAGTAGGGGACAGGCTTAGGGGGGTGCGGGAGTAGGGGACGGGCTTGGGGGGGGGGTTTAGGGAGTGTGGGAATAGGTGGACAGGCTTGGGGTGGGTAGAAACCCTGTCCCCTATTCCCACACCCCCCAACCCCCACCCCCCAACCCCCACCCCCCAAGCCTGTCCCCCTACTCCTGCACCCCCCTAGCCTAAGCCTGTCCCCCTACTCCCGCACCCCCCAAGCCTGTCCCCCTACTCCTGCACCCCTGTAAGCCTATTCCCCTACTCCTGCACCCCCCTAAACCCCCCCAAGCCTGTCCCCCTATTCCCGCACCTCCTTAAGCAGACAACAATAAATTTTCGTCTTTGATAGTACAACAATTGAACAAGTAGAAAGTGAAAGAATAATCTGTCTGTATAATTATTGTCAATATTTTCACCACCACTCAAAGTTCAACCAATCACGTTGCACCTTACATTTGAGCTTTGGGTTCCCAGTAATTTATTCATAAAGATACAATTAAGATACAATAAAGATACAATAAAGATACTACAAGATACAATAAAGATACAAGATACAATAAAGATACAAGATACAATAAAGATACTACAAGATACAATAAAGATACAAGATACATTAAAGATACAAGATACAATAAAGATACAAGATACAATAAAGATACAAGATACAATAAAGATACAAGATACAATCAAGATACAAATAATTACCATGTATTAACTTATACACCTACTCTTTGAATTGTTCCACTATTTATTTGCTCAATTGTACATTATTTTTTTGTTTTCTCATTGTAACAAAGTCTTTATATACAGTCGTGGTCAAATATAATCATCCATATAGGGGTAACTACTCACGTAAAAGTTTGACAGCTTTCCAGTGTTGCTTAGATGATAAACTTTCCAATAAATAGGTTAACTACCATCTTTTAATTTACTACAAGCAGCTACACACTACTTAAAACAATAACACACACACACGTTAACTACCATCTTTTAATTTACTACAAGCAGCTACACACTACTTAAAACAATAACACACACACACGTTAACTACCATCTTTTAATTTAATACAAGTAGCTACACACTACTTAAAACAATAATACACACACACACACACATTAACTACCATCTTTTAATTTAATACAAGCAGCTACACACTACTTAAAACAATAATACACACACACACACACACACACACACACACACACACACACACACACACACACACACACACACACACACACACACACACACACACACACACACACACACACACACGTTAACTACCATCTTTTAATTTACTACAAGCAGCTACACACTACTTAAAACAATAACACACACACACACACACACACGTTAACTACCATCTTTTAATTTAATACAAGCAGCTACACACTACTTAAAACAATAACACACACACACACACACACACGTTAACTACCATCTTTTAATTTAATACAAGCAGCTACACACTACTTAAAACAATAACATCATAATTATGTGAACATGAAAACATTAGACAGTAAATTGTTTGAGATACCCATATGTGGATGATTATTATTGACACCGACTGTATGTGTGTTACACTTTCTACTTCCTCAACTATACAATAATAATGGTATTTTGTGTGTGTAATGTATTGTGTGTAATGTAATAGTGTAATAATGTGTGTATAGAAAACACTCATTGTACAGTACACTAGTATTATGGGTGTGTAATGAAACTAATGTATGTACTGTACACTTAAGTAAGAAATAATAATAATAATAATGAAAGTAAGAAATAATAATAATAATAATAATAATAAAAGTAAGAAATAATAATAATAATAATAATAATAAAAGTAAGAAATAATAATAATAATAATAAAAGTAAGAAATAATAATAATAATAATAATGATAATAATAATAATAAAAGTAGGAAATAATACATTGTTTGTTTTGTACTGTTGTTGTTGTTGTTGTTGTTATGTGTGTATATTGTAATGTTTGTAATGAATGTGTGTACAGTAAACTACTACTACTACTACTACTATACCACTACTACTACTACTAACTACTACTACTTCTACTATTACTACTACTACTACTATTATATTATTCATTGTTATTCCTTTATATTTATTTATCTATTTATTTTTCAGACTCGACACCTTCTGGCTAGACTGAATCCAACTAGTGCTGACGGTTCCTCAAAACCAATAAAAGTAAGTAAATAATAATAAAAAAAAAAAAAAAATAATAATAATAATAATAATAATAATAATAATAATAGTAAAAGTAAGAAATAATAAAAATAATAAAAGTAAGTACTGTAATAATAATAATAATAATAAAAGTAAGAAATAATAATAATAATAATAAAAGTAAGAAATAATAATAATAATAATAATAATAATAATAATAATAATAAAAGTAGGAAATAATAATAATAATAATAAAAGTAAGAAATAATAATATTAATAATAATAATAATAAAAGTAGGAATTAATAATAATAATAATAAAAGTAAGAAATAATAATAATAATAATAATAATAATAAAAGTAGGAATTATTAATAATAATAATAATAATAATAAAAGTAAGAAATAATAATAATAATAATAAAAGTAAGTACTGTAATAATAATCTGAGACAGACTTCATTAATTTATTTATTTATTAGGCGTTGATCAAGCCGGAGCAAATGATTCCTCCAAACTATTCTAGGCAACAACAGCAGGAATAGGGGGACAGGCTTGGGGTGGGTAGAAAGCCTGTCCCCTATTCCCACACCGCCCCCCCCCCAAGCCTGTCCCCTACTCCCGCACCCCCCAAAACCCCCCCAAGCCTGTCCCCTTACTCCCGCACCCCCCAAAACCCCCCCCCTTACTCCCGCACCCCCCAAAACCCCCCCAAGCCTGTCCCATTACTCCCACACCCCCCAAGCCTGTCCCCTTACTTCCGCACCCCCGAAAACCCCCCCAAGCCTGTCCCATTACTCCCACACACCCCAAAACCCCCCCCAAGCCTGTCCCCTTACTCCCACATCCCCCAAAACCCCCCCCAAGCCTGTCCCCCTATTCCCGCAACCCCTTAACAAATGGATTGAAATGGTTTGTTTGGAGGAATCAGTTACTCCAGATTTACAAACAAGAAAATTTCCCCTTAACTGTACTGTATATATCACAAAAGATTAGGGAAGAATAATATTAAATTCATAATTATACTGTAGTGGTAATGTGTAGGTTAAACTGTATATTAATAATAGTAATAAGAGTAACAATAATAATAGTAATAACAATACTACTACTACTACTAGTAATAATAACAATAATAATAGTAATAACAATACTACTACTACTAATAATAATAATAACAATAATAATAGTAATAACAATAGTAATAACAATAGTAACAATACTACTACTACTAATAATAATAATAACTAATAATAGTAATAACAATAGTAACAATAGTAATAATAATAGTAATAACAATACTACTACTAATAATAATAATAACAAGAACAATAATAACAATAATAACAATAAAAACAATAAAAATAATAATAATGTATCCACCAACCAACTAACTAACAATCAATACAAATTATACACAACATCAATACAATTTTTAATACATAATGTTACTATAATACTGTATAATATATATTTTTATTTTGCAGAATGGTGTAGTGACATTGGATACAGATGTTCAGAGTTATTTGGAACACATTAAGAATCAACTAAAAGGTTCCTCTTTTTATAAGTATTTTAGATTCAACTGGTTTTTTTAATTAAGCCTGTTTTAGGACTGAGTTATTGTTGATGTTTTCCCTGGTACACTCTGGTCACAGTGAATAAACAAATTAAAATAAATCAGGGTGAGTATGGTCTTATATGTCTGTATGTCCCTATATGTTTGGGCTACTGAAGCACATGCCAGGGTAATGGTACCACAGCTTACTGGACCAGGGAGTCTGGGGGTCTCATTGTAGGGAAGGTCTTTGATCACACAGCCAGTGGTGTGGTCACCAAGTCCACATTACCACAAGAGGTACAAGTGTGTCCATGACACCCATAAAGGGAAAGGGAGTTTACACTGCTGTATACAAAGGAATAATGCTGGCAGTCTACACACCAATGTTACCACAAGAACTACAAGTGTGTCCATGACACCAGTCCTAAAGGCACCATAAAGGGGAAGGGAGTTTACACTGTTGTATACAAAGACATAATACAACCCCTGTATGCTGGCAGTCCATACACCAGTGTTACCATAAAGGTGAAGGGAGTTTACATTGCTGTATACAATGACATAATACAACCCCTGTATACTGGCAGTCCATACACCATTGGGGTTAAGGGGTATATTATACCCTCTGGTTGCAGTACACCTCATGTGTATTTGTAATCCATGTAGGCAGATGTTGTCCAATGCACTATAAAGTGACCAGATGCTACAACAATGTTTATTATAGCCCTGTGGAGGATAACTAATATTCACAGAGAATAAAGTCAGCCACCATGGGCTGAGTAATATGAGTGATTGGTTGTGAAGGGCTTATTTGTGTGTCTGTGTATGTGTGTGTGTGTGATTATTTTGGCAACCTTGTGTGTGTTTCATGGCAATGTTGGAGGACTCATTTATCTCCCTTGAGGAAGAGATAAAGATAAACTAAAATGAAAAGAAAATGTATTATTACCCTTTGACTATGAATGATAATGTAAACAAACAAACAATAAAATAATGCAAACAAACCCATACAAACAAACAATAATGTAAACAATCCAATACAAACAATTATGTAAACGAACCACTACAAATAAACAAACTAATACAAACCAATAATGTAAACAAACCACTACAAATAAACAAACCAATACAAACCAATACAAAAAAAAACAACCAACATACAGTCACCAACACTAATAAGATAACAGGTGTGATTTCCATTGTACAGTTACCAGCACTAATAAGTATACAGGTGTGCTTGGAATACCCATTAGAGACCGTAAATAAATACACAATAACATCTCCAATAAATACACAATAACATCTCCATTGGAATTAGTTCGTTGGTGAATTGGTGTGTATGCGTGTTTGTGTGTGATTATTTTGGCAACCTGTGTGTCTGTGTGTGTGTATTTTGCCAATCCTTGTATGTATGTATGTATGTGTGTGTATGTATGTGTGTGTGTGTATGTATGTATGTATGTATGTATGTAAGTGTGTGTGTATGTGTATGTGTATGTATGTATGTGTGTGTATGTATGTGGACTGTTCAACCAAACCTGTATACTTATTAGTACTCATGACTGTACATACATCCTCAATGAATGGGTACTGATTTTTAAGGAACCCTGTTATAGTGTATGAAAATTGGAGGCTTCTGATTCCTCCTGACTATGCCACGAAACAACAAGCTCCTTCCATATACAGTAGCCTTGGTGTGTGTGTGTGTGCGTGTGTGTATGTCTGGGTCTGTGTGTATTTCTGTGTGTGTGTGTGTGTGTGTGTTTTGTGGCAATATTTGAAGGACTCATTTACCTCCAATTTTCTGACTACACCACACACAGGGTCCCTTAAAGGAAGTTGAAGGAAATGTGTAAAAGATCTGTATTGTCAATTTAAGTGACCCTGTGTGTGATGTAGTCAGAAAATTGGAGGTAAAGGAGTCCTTCAAAATATTGCCACGAAACACACACACACACACACACACACACAAACTATCACAAGGCTACACACACATCTCGAACCAAAGGAAGTTTTGGGTGGGCTGTCATTCAAAAACCACCTGCTTCAGATCTCAGGCTTCGACTCTGCAGGTGCCTGGGCCGGTACTTATAAAGCACTAAGTCTTCATCTTAGTGCTATGATTCTCTCCTAAGCCCTCAAGATGGTGGATAAAAGTCCTAAATCCCTAAGAATTGGTCATAAGTCCTTAAGTCTCGTCACAACTCTCGTCTTTGCTATAACTGGGTCCGGGGGTGTCTTAGGAGGTTAAGATTTTGTCATAAGCATCCGAAAGAATGTGAATGCCGTAGAAATCATGAAATTAGTTTCCGCCACTCCCCGCCGAGACATAAACAAAGCAGTACACCGAGTAGGCGAGTACAGAGGTAATCAAATTATAAATAGAAATGGGCGAAGAATATTAGAGTGGATGGAAAAGTCTATATATGATTTTTACCCAGCTAAGTCTGGCGTTAGGATGAAGACGTAGTGATTAGGACGGGAAAGTTATGTCTTAATCTTAACTAGGACAAAGTTGATTTTATTGTACCAGCCCTGATATCATTGTTGCTTGGAATAGTTTGGAGGAATTAGTTGCTCCAAATATTGCCATGAAACACACACACACACCTACAATATGTATAGGCACAAAGAAGTAAGAAGAAGAAAAGTGTCGTGTGCTCATAGGTAGAAGAAATGAGAGTCAGAAAAAAGCGCAGAGAGTTTAAGGGGGTGCGGGGGTAGGGGACAGGCTTGGGGGGGGGTTTGGGGGGTGCGAAAATAGCGGGACAGGCTTGGGGTGGGTAGAAAGCCTGTCTCCCAATTCCCACACACCCCTAAACCCCTCCCCCCAAGCCTGTCCCCCTACTCCCGCACCCCCCTAAACCCCTCCCCCCAAGCCTGTCCCCCTACTCCCGCACCCCACTAAACCCCCTCAAGCCTGTCCCCCTACTCCCGCACCCCCCTAAACCCCCCCAAGCAGAGAGAGAAAGAGAAACTATTGACGGATCAACTTAAAGGACCATATTATAGAACTATGCTATGAGACACATAAGATAATAATAATAACACCAATAAAAGAATACACAGTCACGGAATAGGAAGTATAGGAAGAATAAATAAAACAGCCGGGCCACACAAATTGAAACCGGAAATTCTACAAAGCAATAGTAATATATGTATAAAAGAAATGACAAATAGTTTCAATAGAGTTATATTAAATGACAAATAGTTTCAATAGAGTTATATTAAATGACAAATAGTTTCAATAGACTTATATTAAATGACAAATAGTTTCAATAGAGTTATAGTAAATGACAAATAGTTTCAATAGAGTTATATTAAATTACAAATAGTTTCAATAGTTATATTAAATGACAAATAGTTTCAATAGAGTTATAGTAAATAACAAATAGTTTCAATAGAGTTATAGTAAATAACAAATAGTTTCAATAGACTTATATTATTAAATTACAAATAGTTTCAATAGACTTATAGTAAATGACAAATAGTTTCAATAGACTTATAGTAAATAACAAATAGTTTCAATAGAGTTATAGTAAATACAAATAGTTTCAATAGACTTATAGTAAATGACAAATAGTTTCAATAGACTTATAGTAAATAACAAATAGTTTCAATAGAGTTATAGTAAATACAAATAGTTTCAATAGACTTATAGTAAATGACAAATAGTTTCAATAGACTTATAGTAAATGACAAATAGTTTCAATAGACTTATAGTAAATGACAAATAGTTTCAATAGACTTATAGAAGAAGGAAATCTCCCCGAGGACTGGAGACAATCTGACACAAAAATTATTCCCAAAACCTTAAAACCACAAGTACACCAGCTGAGACCAATAACTTTAAGGGGGTGCGGGAATAGGGGGACAGGCTTGGGGGGAGGTTTAGGGGGGTGTGGGAGCAGGGGGGTCAGGGGGGTTTTGGGGGGTGCGGGAGTACGGGGACAGGCTTGGGGGGGGGCTAGGTGGGTGTGGGAGCAGGGGGGTCAGGGAGGTTTAGGGGAATTCGGGAGTAGGGGGACAGGCTTGGGGGGGTTTAGGGGGGTGCGGGAGTAGGGGAACAGGCTTGGGGGGGTTTGGGGGCTGCGGGAATAGGGGGACAGGCTTGGGGGGGGTTTGGAAACTGAGAGAAAATAAAATGAAAATAAACAATACATCTACAATAATGAGCACAAGGAAAACATTATTATATTATTGGAAATGTATTAATTATTTGCAGGAAACTTGGATGAAAATAAAAAAAAACTGAGAAAATAAAAAAAAATGAAAATAAAAAATACATCTACAGTAATGAACACAAGGAAAACATTATTATATTAAATGTATTAATTATTTGCAGGAAACTACTTGGATGAAAATAAAAAAAAAACTGAGAAAATAAAAAAAAATAAAAATAAAAAATACATCTCCAGTAATTAGCACAAGGAAAACATTATTATATTATTGGAAAATGTATTAATTATTTGCAGGAAACTACTTGGATAAAAAAAAAACAGAAAAAAAAAATAAATAAAAATAAAAAATACATCTACAGTAATGAGCACAAGGAAAACATTATTATATTATTGGAAAATGTATTAATTATTTGCAGGAAACAACTTGGATGAAAATAAAAAAAAAAACAGAAAAAAAATAAAATGAAAATAAAAAAAACATCTCCAGTAATGAGTATAAGGAAAACATTATTATATTATTGGAAATGTATTAATTATTTGCAGGAAACTACTTGGATGAAAATAAAAAAAAACTGAGAAAATAAAAAAAAATGAAAATAAACAATACATCTCCAGTAATGAGCACAAGGAAAACATTATTATTGGAAATCGTATTAATTATTTGCAGGAAACTACTTGGATGAAAATAAAAAAAAAACAGAAAAAAATAAAATAAAAAAATAAACAATGCATCTACCAGTAATGAACACAAGGAAAACATTATTATTGGAAATCGTATTAATTATTTGCAGGAAACTATTTGGATGAAAATAAAAAAAAAACAGAAAAAAAAAAAATGAAAATAAAAAAAACATCTCCAGTAATGAACACAAGGAAAACATTATTATTTGAAATGTATTAATTATTTGCAGGAAACTACTTGTATGAAAATAAACAAACAAACAATCAATCTATAATGTTTGGAAACTGAGAGAGAGAAAAAAAACGTATTCAAAACCAATGAAACCTTATAATTATATTGTGTGTTCTTACGTGTGTGTGTGTTTGTGTATGTGTTCTTACCTGTGTGTGTGTGTGTGTGTTCTTACGTGTGTGTGTGTTTGTTTGTGTGTTCTTACGTGTGTGTGTGTGTGTGTTCTTATGCGTGTGTTTGTGTGTTCTTACGTGTGTGTGTGTGTGTGTTTGTGTGTGTTCTTACGTGTGTGTGTGTGTGTGTGTTTGTGTGTGTTCTTATGCGTGTGTGTTTGTGTGTTCTTACGTGTGTGTGTGTGTTCTTACGTGTGTGTGTGTGTTCTTACGTGTGTGTGTGTGTTCTTACGTGTGTGTGTGTGTGTGTTCTTACGTGTGTGTGTGTGTTCTTACGTGTGTGTGTGTGTGTGTGTTCTTACCTGTGTGTGTTTGTGTTCTTACGTGTGTGTGTGTTTGTTTGTGTGTGTTCTTACCTGTGTGTGTGTGTGTGTGTGTTCTTACCTGTGTGTGTGTGTGTGTGTTCTTACCTGTGTGTTTGTTTGTGTGTTCTTACCTGTGTGTGTTTGTGTTCTTACGTGTGTGTGTTTGTTTTGTGTTCTTACCTGTGTGTATTTGTGTGTTCTTACCTGTGTGTGTGTGTGTTCTTACGCGTGTGTGTGTGTGTGTGTTCTTACCTGTGTGTGTTTATGTGTGTCCTTACCTGTGTGTGTGTTTGTGTGTTCTTACCATGTGTGTGTTCTTACGCGGTGTGTGTTTGTGTGTGTTTTTACGCGTGTTTGTGTGTTCTTACGTGTGTGTGTGTGTTTATGTGTGTTCTTACCTGTGTGTGTGTGTTTGTGTGCGTTCTTACGTGTGTATGTGTGTGTTCTTACGCGTGTGTGTGTGTGTGTACGTTTAACTTGGATGTGTGTGTGTGTGTATGAATGACTGTAAACATTTAATGGTGAACGTAAACAATGAGAGAACACGAGCCTAAATCAACATAAAAAAAACATATAATGAGAGAACACGAGCCTTAAATCAACATAAAAAAAAAAATACACACAAAATCAACATTAAAACACACATACACATAAAAAATCTTCCTACAAAATAACAATAAAAGGTTTCTCTCTCTCTCACCTCTCTCTCTCTCTCTCTCATTGTTTTTTCCGCCTCTTCCTCTCTCATTACCTCTCTCTCTCTCTTTTCCCTGCCTTTCTCTCTCTCTCTCTCATGTAACCCTAACCAAACCTAATACTATTATTATTACTATTATTTTTCTATTTTACCATTATTATTATTATTATTATTATTATTATATACTTTAGATACAAATAATTACCTTTCACAATTATTATTATTATTATTATTATCATGATTATGATTATTTACACTTTCTATAGAACTATAAATAAATCTTTACTGTAAATATTGGAGTTTATGCAAGTGTGTGTGAGAGAGAGAGAGAGAGAGAGAGAGAGTGAGTTTGTGTGTATTTGAGAGAAAGAGAGAGAGAGAGAGCGAGTGAGTATGTGTGTGTGTGAGAGAGAGAGAGAGAGAGAGAGAGAGAGAAGAGAGCGAGTGAGTATGTGTGTATTTGAGAGAGAGAGAGAGAGAGAGAGAGAGAGAGAGATTGTGTGTGTGTTGTGTGTTCATGTTGAAGATACCTACTAATAAGGATACAATGAATGATGTGGTAGTGTTGATAGAGTTGAGTTACAGTATAGTAGTTGTAGGTGTGTATTCTCTTCGGAGTTTAATAAGGTTGAAATTGGTAACAAAGTGATAAACGTCTGAGTTTGAACAAGAGTTTATTGAAGGACCAACAAGTTATATTGTACAGTCGGCGGCAAATGTTCTGTCGCCTCCCTCAGCGTTTTTTTTTATTTTTTTGAAGGATAACTAACATAAAGGCTAAAATCATCGTACAAACACATTCACCAATACAGAATTACACTACCACGGGGTAAATAAATAAACCTCTCTTATTTTTTAGTTTACGAGCCTGTGAAGCTTATATTTCCATACTTACTTTTATGATTTGGCACGACATGACATTTGTCGCTGACTGTACAGGGAGTATAGGTAGGAGTCTAATTAACTAGTAGATGATGGCTAGTTATAAGAGTGAAATGTGTATCTACTAGTAAATAACATAGCTCTAGTCCAATGGTTCTCATAACTTCTACTCCAATCAACTCTCTCTCTCTCTCTCTGTTAAATATAATAATCCAATATTCTGGAGTGTCAAGGGAATACAAGGATAGGTAGGATAGAGTGAAGGAGATGGTGTGAAAAAGTCAGGAAGTAAATGGAGGGAAAACGCGAGTAAGGAATTAAGTGGTGTTGACATCGTGAGAATTAAGTTGCACACGGATCACTAACTAATAACACAATAAAAACAATGTCCGATCGTGGACCATTTGAATGTCATCTCTCTGTGGTATTTGATTATTATTAGTTTACATTATGACACCAGTATTTGAATGTAGTAAAAAAAAAAAAAAAAAAAAAAAAAAAAAAAATTCTAGGAAGAGCACTATTTTTTTGGGGGGCATCTCTGGTTACTGATAATTAAGGGCAAGGATTATTAATTAAGGGTGTCCAGTATACACACGTTCCGCCGGGTGTTTAGGGACATGGTATCGGACACTGAGCCTTATGGACCACCTGAAAAGTCACCACCATGAACCAAGAGTTGAGAACCATTGCTCTAGTAACTACAATATTGTATTTGTTGACTTATTGGTTACCATATTGTTGAGCGATCGATATCTTTCACTGTGTATCTAGTAAACAACACTCTTGTATTTGTATTTGTATTTGTTGACTAATTGGTTACCATGTTGTAGAGGGATATCTTTCACTGTGTATCTAGTAAACAACACTCCTGTATTTGTATTTGTTGACTAATTGGTTACCATATTGTAGAGGGATATCTTTAATTGTGTATCTAGTAAACAACACTCCTGTATTTGTATTTGTTGACTAATTGGTTACCATATTGTAGAGGGATATCTTTAATTGTGTATCTAGTAAACAACACTCCTGTATTTGTATTTGTTGACTTATTGGTTACCATATTGTTGAGGGATATCTTTAATTGTGTATCTAGTAAATAACACTCTTGTATTTGTATTTGTATTTGTATTTGTTGACTAATTGGTTACCATATTGCAGAGGGATATCTTTCACTGTGTATTTAGTAAACAACACTCCTGTATTTGTATTTGTATTTGTTGACTTATTGGTTACCATATTGTAGAGGGATATCTTTCACTGTGTATCTAGTAAACAACACTCCTGTATTTGTATTTGTTGACTAATTGGTTACCATGTTGTAGAGGGATATCTTTAATTGTGTATCTAGTAAACAACACTCTTGTATTTGTATTTGTTGACTAATTGGTTACCATATTGTTGAGGGATATCTTTCACTGTGTATTTAGTAAACAACACTCCTGTATTTGTATTTGTATTTGTTGACTTATTGGTTACCATATTGTAGAGGGCTATCTTTCACTATCACAACCTGTTATTATGTGTAGGCTAAGTTGTTGAGTGTGACATACATCCTGATACATGTGAGTACATTGTATGTTTACATGGGATATACATATTGAATATATATGTAATATTCTTTGGAGGGTGAAGGATGGTATAGTGGCTGAGCATCATATATTGATTAATCTACTCCCAAGAGAATAAACAACTACAACCATTATAACTCAACTCTATTAATACTACCCATATTATTGTATCCTGGGATATATTCAATATATATACAGGGTGTATCGTGACGTATAGCATTAAATTACACCAGAGATATAAAATATAATTTTGAGTATATTTTGTTGTATAAAGTATGGTGTGTGTGATCTCAGTAAAGTACAATGAATACTGATAAAAACTATTTTAACTTGTGTTGTCAAATGGCGGTGAGCTTCGGAGGGAGTGGAAGCCTAATATTGTTTTCAGACCAAAGAGGCCTTATTTATTTCATCTTAATAAGTTTTATCATCATTGTAATATTTATGTGATGTTCTATAATGTACATTGAATCATATTTTCAATACAGAGGGATAATACCAGGCCTGTATAAGAAGAAAATTCATGAAATGTAGGGAAATGCTAAGACTTGCAGGTAGCATTATGTCGGATGAGTTTACCTAACCTCCAAAAGATATTAATCATATTTCGTCGAATATATATATATATATATATATATATATATATATATAGTCTTAACACGCCAGCACAATAATTAAGCTTCATTTACAACTAAGCTTAAGTAATAGGTTGGGGAGACAAGACCCCGACCAATGATTCTAGTTATGCTTGAGCTGACATATAAAACTAAGCTTAAGTAATAGGTTGAATAGACACGAACTAAGCTTCATTCAAAACTAAGCTTAAGGAATAGGTTGGTGAGGACACGAACCAAGCTTCATTCAAAACTAAGCTTAAGGAATAGGTTGGGGAGGACACGAACTAAGCTTAAATAATTGGTTGGGGAGAACACGAACTAAGCTTAAATAATAGGTTGGCAAAACACGACTTAAGCTTCATTCAAAACTAAGCTTAAATAACTGGTTGGGGAGGACACGAACTAAGCATAAGTAATAGGTTTGGGTAGAACACGAACTAAGCTTCATTAAGTTATAGGTTGGGAAGGACACGAATTAAGCATCATATATAACTAAGCTTGAGTATGTAATAGATTGGGGAGGACACGAACTAAGCTTCATTTAAAACAAGCTTAAGTAAGTACTAGGTTGGGGAGGACACGAACCAAGCTTCATTAAGTAATAGGTTGGGGAGGACACAAACTAAGCTTCATTTAAAACAAGCTTAAGTAAGTAATACATTGGGGAGGACACTAACTAAGGATCATTAATTAATACATTGGGGAGGACACGAACTAAGGATCATTAATTAATACATTGGGGAGGACACTAACTAAGCTTCATTAAGTAATACATTAGGGAGGACACTAACTAAGCTTCATTAATTAATACATTGGGGAGGACACTAACTAAGCTTCATTAAGTAATACATTAGGGAGGACACGAACTAAGCTTCATTAATTAATACATTGGGGAGGACACTAACTAAGCTTCATTAAGTAATACATTAGGGAGGACACGAACTAACTATTGGGGAGGGCACTAACTAAGCTTCATTAATTAATACATTGGGGAGGACACTAACTAAGCTTCATTAATTAATACATTGGGGAGGACACGAACTAAGCTTCATTAATTAATACATTGGGGAGGACACGAACTAAGCTTCATTAATTATTACATTGGGGAGGACACGAACTAACTATTGGGGAGGACACGAACTAAGCTTCATTAAGTAATACTGTAGTGACGCCATACACACCACTCTGTATTCCTCTATAATTATATTCCATGTGCTTAAGGGGGTGCGGGAGTAGGGGGACAGGCTTGGGGGGGGGTTTGGGGGTGCGGGAATAGGGGGTCAGGCTTGGGGTGGGGTAGAAAGCCTGTCCCCTATTCCTGTACCTCCCTAACACCCTCCCTTCCAGCCTGTCACCCTACTCCTGCACCCCCCTAAACCCCCCCAAGCCTGTCCCCCCTATTCCCGCACCCCCTTAATTAACGTACTCTTGGGAATCCAGCCGCCAGCCTCCAGGTGTATAATTAAGGGGGTGCGGGAATAGGGGGACAGGCTTGGGGGGGGTGTTAGGGGGTTTTGGGGGGGTGTGGGAGTAGGGGGACAGGCTTGGGGGGGTGCGGGAATAGGGGATAGGCTTTCTTCCCACCCCAAGCCTGTCCCCCTATTCCTGCACCCCCCCCCCCAGTCCTCCAGGTATGAACCAAGGTGGGTGTAGCAGGTCAGGTGATGGCATGAACACATGAGTGATGCTACATAAGGGTACCTGGAGCAAGGAGTTAAAAGAGCGGAGCGGCGCTTGTACTGCGAGCTACTGAAGTGGAAGGACCTGCCCTACTCCTGTCATCATCTCACACCTGCAGTACACGTGTTCCCACTCTGACCACACGTTGTACCCCTGCTCTACATAGACTACACTACTACACAAGCGACACTGCAACTAACAACTCTCCATGACGCTACATCGGCAGACTGGCCTTCCCAATATCATATGTACTGCACTCTTGTATGTTACCAATAAACTGTACCGTGTATTCTAGAGTCTGTTCACCAGGGTAGATGCATAAGGAGCTTCTTTACTGTCTCAATACATTGGGGAGGACACAAACTTAAATAACAGGTTGGGGAGGACACAAACAAACCTTAAATAATAGGTTGGGGAGGACACGAACTTAAATTATAGGTTGGGGAGGACACGAACTAACATTAAGTAATAGGTTGGTTGGGGAGGACACGAACTTAAATAATAGGTTGGGGAAAGACAGGAACTAACATTAAGTAATAGGTTGGTTGGGGAGGACACGAACTTAAATAATAGGTTGGGGAAAGACAGGAACTAACATTAAGTAATAGGTTGGTTGGGGAGGACACAAACTAACCTTAAGTAATAGGTTGGTTGGGGAGGACACGAACTTAAATAATAGGTTGGGGAGGACACGAACTTAAATAATAGGTTGGAGAGGACACGAACTAACATTAAGTAATAGGTTGGTTGGGGAGGACACGAACTAACCTTAAGTAATAGGTTGGGGAGGACACGAACTAACATTAAGTAATAGGTTGGGGAGGACACGAACTAACATTAAGTAATAGGTTGGTTGGGGAGGACACGAACTAACCTTAAGTAATAGGTTGGGGAGGACACGAACTTAAATAATAGGTTGGGGAGGACACGAACTTAAATTATAGGTTGGGGAGGACACGAACTAACATTAAGTAATAGGTTGGTTGGGGAGGACACGAACTAACCTTAAGTAATAGGTTGGGGAGGACACGAACTTAAATAATAGGTTGGGGAGGACACGAACTAACATTAAGTAATAGGTTGGTTGGGGGAGGACACGAACTAACCTTAAGTAATAGGTTGGGGGAGGACACGAACTAACATTAAGTAATAGGTTGGTTGGGGAGGACACAAACTAACCTTAAATAATAGGTTGGGGAGGACACGAACTTAAATAATAGGTTGGGGAGGACACGAACTAACATTAAGTAATAGGTTGGTTGGGGAGGACACAAACTAACCTTAAGTAATAGGTTGGGGAGGACACGAACTAACATTAAGTAATAGGTTGGTTGGGGAGGACACAAACTAACCTTAAGTAATAGGTTGGGGAGATACAACACGACCCATTACTAATATACCTGAAGCTAGATAATCCCAAACCAGAAACACAAATGGATGATCTACTTCAAAATATTTATCCCCAAAAGTACCTCCAACTACCACAGGCGGCGCTGGTGTTGGTGGTGGTGGTGGTAGTGGTGGTGGTGTGGTAGTAGTAGTGGTAGTAGTAGTAGTAGGGGGTGTGGGTGGTGGGTGGTTTCTTCATTTCCCTCGGTCACTTCACATGCAGCGCTGAAATGGTGGTAGTAGTTGTTGTTGTTATTATGGTTGTGGTGGTGGTTGTTGTTGTTGTTGAAGTTCGTCAAGTTGTCTGGCCGAACAGCCCCGAGGCCTGAACCAGAGAGTGTATGTTGTGTTGTTTGCGAGTGTAGTTGTGTGTATTGTAGACTTCCATAATGTATTTAATAGAATGGGGTGCTGTGTTGCATCCTGGACAGGTATCTACAATGACTCCATCCAGCTTCTTGTGATATGTCAGAAGGGCCGGGTGATGGCCACACTGCAGCCTGGCCAGGTGGACTCTGTCTTCACGGGGAAGGGGAGGATTCAGATGGGTGTATGTCAGGAGGTGGTGTATGGCAGGAGGTGGTGTATGTCAGGAGGTGGTGTATACAGCTGTGTGTTGTTTTTGAGTGTTTGGATGGATTGATGAGTGATTGGAGTATGTATGTGTTTCTGAACATTGGTTTGGGGTGGGCAGGGTGTAAGAGATGATAGTATTTGTGTATGGTATGGTGTACTGGGTGTTGTTTTGATGTTCCTTGACATGTGTGTGTGTTTTGCCATGTAGTAATAATAGTGGTAGTGGGTGATTGTTGTTGTAGTGGTAGTAGTGGTTGTAAGTATAAATGGTTATTGTAGTGAAAAATTTTAGCAGTGGTAGTGGTACGAATAATAATAATAATAATACTAATGATAATGGTAGTGGTGGTTGGGGGGTTTGGGGTGAGGGGTTGTGTGTGTGTGTGTGTGTGTGTATGTGTGTTACTGTACGTGAAAGTGTATGTGTATTGACCGTAGAGTTTATGAATGTATAAATAATAATAATAATAATAATAATAATAACAACAATAACAACAATACCAAAAAATAATTATAATAAATATAATAATAATAATAATAACAATAAAAACAATAAAAATAACAAAATTAAAATCATAACAATAACAAAATCAAAATAATAATAATAATAATAATAGCAAAAACAATAACAATAATAATAACAATAATAATAATAATAACAATAATAATAATAATAATAACAATAATAATAATAATAATCCAAAAATAACTCACCTGTGTATAAAATTATGGAAAAGATATTGTTGTTGTTGTTGTTGTTGTTGTTTGGGGGTGAAGAGGGAAGTGAGGCCCAGGGCGGCTAGTGCCTGACGAAGGGGGGCCTCTCCCTCTATCCTGAACCTGGGTAAGCGTATGTTCACTCTCTCATCCTGGGTAGTGAGAGAGAGAGAGAGAGAGAGAGAGAGAGTGTGTGTGAGAGATGGGGGGGAAGAGAGAGAGGGGGGGGATGGGAGGAGAGTGTGTGAGAGAGGGAGAGGGAGAGGGGGGGGGATGGGAGGAGAGTGACATGTGTGAGAGAGAGAGAGAGAGAGAGAGAGAGAGAGAGAGAGAGAGGAGAGAGAGAGGGAGGGAGGGTGTGTGAAGGAAAGAATTATATGAGGAGAGAGAGAGAGAGAGAGAGAGAGAGAGAGAGAGAGAGAGAGAGAGAGAGAGGAGGGAGGGTGTGTGAAGGAAAGAATTATATGAGGAGAGAGAGAGAGAGAGAGAGAGAGAGAGAGAGAGAGAGAGAGAGAGAGAGAGAGAGAGTAAACATGTTATTTACCTTTAGTGGAGAGAGAGAGAGAGAGAGAGAGAGACACGGACAATTTTACCTAAAGTATTCGACAGCAGACACACATATACACACACACACACACATACAATAGCAGAGAGAGACACACACACACACACAAACATAAACAAACAAACCCCATAAAACACATACACACACACAATAGCAGAGAGAGAGAGACACAAACACTCAAACCCACAAACACACACATACAAAAGTAGAGAGAGACACACAAACACACACACATACAAACAGAAACACACACATACACAAACAGAAACACACAAACACACATACAATAGCAGAGAGAGAGACACACACACACACACACAAACAAACAGAAACACACAAATACACACACACACACCCACAAACACACGATAGCAGAGAGACACAAACAAACAAACAGAAACACACACAAGCACACACACACATGATAGCACCCCACACACCCACACCCCACACACATAAACACACACACCAACTCACCTTCAAAGTCGATAACAAAGTCTTGATATTCTCAGGTGTAATATTGCGTTCAAAGTGATCCAAAGTGTGGTCAGGTAGTATTATGAAAAGTGAAGCCCTCTTGGTAAATAAGGGTAGTTCCAATATCCTCACTTCTAGTTCTGCCGAGTATCCAAGGGGAACGTCCAATCGACCTACCATCATGGGAACTTCAAACCTGGGTAGTGAGAGAGAGAGAGAGAGAGAGAGAGAGAGAGAGAGAGAGAGAGAGAGGGGGGGGGGAGTGTGTGTGTGTGTGTGAGAGAGATGGAGAGTGTGTGTGTGTGTGTGATGGAGATGGAGTGAGGAGGTGGTGAGGGGTGATGAAGAGAGTGATTTTAGGCATATATATACAGAGAGAGAGAGAGAGAGAGAGAGAGAGAGAGTGAGAGAGAGAGGGGG
>JAWQEG010004928.1:0-30196 GCA_033782935.1 Petrolisthes cinctipes
ACGCTTTTTCCGTATAGGTATACAGAAGATGAAAAGAATAATATGATTTTTAATATGCGAGAATAATTCCAGGTTGTAAAATCAATATAATGCTTAGGGTTAGCGTTTGTCTGTTATTCATTACTCTACTGACCCAGAAATATCTATATAGAAGTAACAGTTAAGCTTCACACAACGTTGAATGGCTTTTACACACATAAGTGACCTCTGTTCCTCGTATCTCTCGCGTTATTTTCCTTTAAGTTTCACACACAATCGTATTCCCTCTGTCTCTCACACACAATATAGCACATTCATATTTTCTTTCTCTTATCTCATTCACAATATATATTACTTTTTTTTTACACAGTTATCTTCACTTTCTCAATTTCACACGGGCATTAATGCACATATACATACATATGTTTATATATACATATAATAATTATACAAAATCACACTCTCTCCATCTCACACAGACACACATACATACATACATACATATATACAGTAGTTACAGATCTACACACAGAGGAAGGCAGACATACAGTCGTACTAAGTAAATGAATCTCACCTCATTTCCCATAAGCGTGATTAATTCCTTTTTGATGTCGTCCAGTTACCGGTGCATAAAACCATTAGGAGAGAACTTTAAATGGAAGCAAAGTAATCTACAGTTGTAGGTCTGATTGTGAGTCTAGATTATTTGGGGCACGACAGCGGCAATATTACTTCAAGTACAACAACAAGTACTGAAGTGCTGGATTATTATTATTATTATTTTTTTCATTTTGTCGAACTATTATGCCCTCTTGTATAGACACGTAAATAATAGTCCACGCAAGGTAAGATCGTCTATTTACATGAACCACAACATGTCTGATACTCATCCTTGCCTAATGAAGTCCAAATATCCTGAGGAAGGCGAGGGACAAGGGCCTTCTGACACATTTCTTGTTTTGGAAGCAAGTACTGCAGTGGACTGTAAATATGTTTCTTGTCATAGTAATTATTGTATAACAAGTTGCATAACTTACCAAAGTACTGATAATCAATTTCGATTGTCCCCTCTCTAAAAAAAAATTCTCATCTCAATACTAAAACTAAGAAACAAAAGGAGTGGTCTCATCGTCTCTCCATTACCTAGATATAACATGATTCTCCTTCCAATTATAGCCAGACATTAAGACCATTTCCCGGCCACCTCCCCGCCTCAGCCTGGCTTTAATCTCGAGTAATTGCCACAACCATTATGACCAGCGACGACATTTTACATTTTCGTTTTAGGGAGCCAGATTTCTTGGGTCCCTCCTTCCATTATGATGGTGCTGGTCCCTGGGGGGCTGGGGAGAGTGGTGGAGAGTGAAGGAGAAGGGTTGGTAGAGGAGAAAGGAGAGGGATGGTGGGGTGTGAAGGAGAGGGATGTTGGAGTGTGCAGGAGAGAGAAAGGGTCTTGGTTGGTAGGAAGAAAGTGTTGGAGTAAAAAAGATGGTACGTGGAGTACGGAGAAGGGTGGTGGACTGGTGTGTTTGTATGTTTTTTTTTGTTTGTTTTTTTGTGTGTGTGTATGTGTGTGCGTGGGTGCGTG
This sequence comes from Petrolisthes cinctipes, assembly GCA_033782935.1. Classification (NCBI taxonomy): domain Eukaryota; kingdom Metazoa; phylum Arthropoda; class Malacostraca; order Decapoda; family Porcellanidae; genus Petrolisthes; species Petrolisthes cinctipes. Next base: position 1,568 of record JAWQEG010004928.1, read on the forward strand.
GGTGTGTACGTGCTTGTGTGGGTGGGGTGCGTGGGTGTGTACGTGCTTGTGTGGGTGGGTGCGTGGGTGTGTACGTGCTTGTGTTGTGTGCGTGTGTGTATGTGGAGAGAAATGATGAAATGGGCAGCCAGCGTGATAATGGAGAATGTAAAGAGAAGAAGGTAGAGTGAGAATAATAAAATAAGGAGAGAAACTGTGGAGTGGTACACGTGAAGAGGGATAATGAAGAGGGCTGTGAGCTTAGTGTGTGTGTGTGTGTGTGTGTGTGTGTGTGTGTTGTGTGTGTGTGTGTGTGTGTGTGTGTTTGCGAAAGGAATCCCTTCCTTTCGCAAACACACAAAAGGCTTTGGAATAGCAAGCAGGAAAAAGGGTGAAAAAATTAATGATGGAATGGGTTGATTGAGTAAAGAGAGGGATTGTGGAGTAAAGAGTGAATGGAAAGAGGGAGTGGTGAATGAGGAAAAGAGATGATGTACCATATTGAAGAGTAGAGTGGAAAGCAAGAGGGGAAAAGAAAGAGTTACAAAATCATGTGGAATAACCGAATGGGATATTAATTATGATTTTAAGAGGTGGAGTTGGGGATAGAGAGGGAAGCAGGATGGTGTGATGGAGGAATGGGGTGGATTGGAGGAGTCGAGTACAAAAAAAAATAAAGTAGAAGTCAAGAGCGTAGTACAGGGATGGAAACTAGCGTACAAAAAATGGAAGCAGATGTTGGAGTGGGGATTTGAGGGTGAAATTCGTACCTTATAGTCATTAAGTACCCTGTGATCATGTATGAGACTTGGTGGCTTCTCATTCCTCCTGATTATGCCACGAGACAAGAAGCTCTTTCAATATAGATGGTGTTTCGTGGCAATGATTCAAGGACACACTAACCTCAATTTTTTTTACTACATCACACGACCCCTTAAGTTGAACCATTGCAACGAGAGGTCAATGTAATAATTTAGCTTCGTCTGACTTTCATATTAATTCATAAATAATTTGTCTGTCTTTCATCAACCATTAACGTCCATGTTTAATTAAGGGCATTTTGACGTCTTGATATCCCATGAGAGATATTATGAGTATACTTGTATTTGGGTGACGAAAAGTGAACTAGTACTCCACCACAAGGATAGGGACACTACACTAGCCTACATTGGTTCATAACTGTCTATAGAGGAATGGGACAGGGAAGTGGTAATGTGAACTAGATCAGTAAATATAATGAGTAATGGTGCAGTGTTATGGGACAGGAAGGTAAAGTAGTGAAGTTAGAGAAATGAATGAAATAGAAAGCGAAGTAGTCCACTGAAGTGAGACAAAGACGACGGACAGACAGACAAAGCATGGGTGTGAGCGAGTGAATGTGCGTGCATGTGTGTGTGTATGCGTTGGGGACAATGAGAGAGGGAGGAGTGGGAGGGACAATGAGAGAGGGAGGAGGAGTGGGAGGGACAATGAGAGAGGGAGGAGGAGTGGGAGGGACAATGAGAGAGGGAGGGAGGAGTGGGAGGGACAATGAGAGAGGGAGGAGGAGTGGGAGGGACAATGAGAGAGGGAGGAGGAGTGGGAGGGACAATGAGAGAGGGAGGAGGAGTGGGAGGGACAATGAGAAAGGGAGGAGGAGTGGGAGGGACAATGAGAGAGGGAGGAGTGGGAGGGACAATGAGAGAGGGAGGAGTGGGAGGGACAGTGAGAGAGGGAGGAGTGGGAGGGACAATGAGAGAGGGAGGAGTGGGAGGGACAATGAGAGAGGGAGGAGTGGGAGGGACAGTGAGAGAGGGAGGAGTGGGAAGGACAACGAGAGAGGGAGGAGTGGGAGGGACCCTAGGGACACTGAAATGAGACAGTCTCATTTGAATGCCATTATATTTCCTATCGCTTCATTCTCTCCTCAACATTTTTCCTTTCTTCTTTTATTTTTCCATCTCCAATTCTCTCCTCTTTTTCCCTTCCCTTAATTTTCCATTTCATCTGTCCTCACTCTTCCTCAATGAACTTCAGATCTTTTAAAACGCAATTCAACGTTTTATCCTTGCTCTCTTTTTCCTGTCTTTTATTCTTTTTTTTCAGCACCTTAGGTCTCGTGAGCTTATTCTGTTAGCTGTAAAATGTTTTCTTTTATTTTATTTATTTATTTTCCGAATTCCTTTAGCTTTCCAGTTCACTAAATTTCTTATTAACCTCCTCACCAGTAAATTTGTGTTTAGACTCGAGAGAAATAATTAAAGCTTTTGGTACACATTTGAAGATAAACTTTATGTGATCATTGAATGCACAACACAAAGGCAATATTCGAAATAACTAATTAAAAATATTATAATCCTTTTTTTCCCTCTCGCCCCCTGTTTATCGCGTCTCTCTCTCTCTCTCACACACACACTCACATACTCTCTCTCTCTCTCTCTCTCTCTCTCTCTCTCTCTCTCTCTCTCTCTCTCTCTCTCTCTCTCTCTCTCTCTCTCTCTCTCTCTCTCTCTCGTTTTAATGTCCACCTTCCCCTCCTCCATCGCCTTCGCCCTCTATACCTCACTCCACTTGGCTCGTTCTCTCCATCGCATCAATCAGTCATTTCAATCAAGAAGTCTGAGAACGAGAAATTGAAAACTGGGCCAAGTTATAACAACTCTTGATGATTGATTCCAGATTGAAATTTGGTAATAGTTTTCCTTGGCTTCTTATTTCCCCACTGTCAATAGTCTAAATAAAATAAATAAATAAGAAATAAGAGCATTACGTAGAGGGACAGTAGAAATTAACAAACTAGTTGGAGATGACGTTTTTTTTTTTATATCAGAGAATAAAAGTGTTACCAATTCCTCCAAACTATGCGAAAAATCTGAAGTCCTGCTCACTATATATATACACAGAGAAGGGATATATATGTTTCGTGGCAAAGTTTGGAGAAATCAGTTGCTCTCCAAAACAAACCACTCCTTTAACTTTCTCTCCAACGTCATTTAGGATTCCAATACCAGGTTGAATCTTTTGAATGCTGGGCTTATATAAATGATGTGAAGTAATCGATTTACTGGAAAAGCGGCACAATTTCCTCAGACAATCAATGAAAATGTCACGATGATAAGTGAAGAAATATATATCAGGTGAATTGACGTTAATTAATTTCAGTATTTTCTTTGATGCTTTGTTATCGCTTCTTCAGACCTACCAAATTAAAATATGACAATGCCCTGTGTAAGAATAAACCTAAATGTAAATATACCCAAATGAGAGATGGTTTGAAGAAGGAGACAACATGCAGGCAGGGTAATGGTGAAATATATGAACCTCTGTTATGTTGAGATTTTGTAACCGGTAACTCGATCGTTTCTTTCATTATTCGAGAACATTATATACATATCTGAATCGTGGCGACATTGTCCTCCTATTTCGCACACTTCTGCATACGTATAATTTCATCACCTCCTCAAAATTACTTCTTAAATTCTTCCATACTTACTTCTGCCTATGGATTTTTCTTATAAGGGGTATTGCACTTTTGGTAGATTGGAGTGCCTTGATTCCTCCAAAGTATACCAGGGAACAGGACCAGATGAACAGAAATAAAGGTGGTCTGTTGCTTAAAATAGTTCGGGGGAATCAACAACTCCAGATTTACCAACAAAGCAGTCTTCCCCTAATAATTAATTAATGAAATATTTGCCGTGAGTTGCTTCCCTTTCCCTTATGAGTGATGGGACGGCCTACGTGTTTATTTTAGGGAGAAATTATTTATCTGGACCCAATGTGACGTTATCAATATTGCAGGGAGTGAATTCATGCTTAATTAGGCAGACGGAAACCTACTCATTAATAAGGGTAATCAGTTACTGGGAAAATATTGGAGGGCTTCTAATTCCTCCAAACTACGCCAGAAAACATCACCATTGGCATACAAATAGGGGATCTGTTTTGTGCCACAGCTTGAGGGAATTTGTAGCATTTCAGTTTGATCACAAGAGACGAGTTCCTTATTTAAGAGTGGATAAATTGGAGATTAAGTGCCCTTAATACACTGCTATAAGACTATAATATAAACCTAACTATATAAAACCTACAAACATATCTAATCAGTCTGTTTTCTGTAAATTGTATGGAGTAATCTGTAGCCTTCCATTTCACCCAAAGGAAATTACTCCCTTAAAGAGCCTGTATGATCAGTTAGTGTTGCATTCATTTCTGTTGTGTGTTCGTACTTTTAGTTATCTTACTTATCCTGTGTTAAAATAATATTACTTTTACAACTCAGGGTTCTCTTGATAACCCCGAGGACTGTAACACAGCTCAGTCAGTGTCGGTAAATGTTATGTCCTGTTGAAGTTATAAGTCTAGTTTTGTTTTATTACAATTAGAACACGAGTACTGAATTTCAACCATTCTTCCTTCTGTTATTTAATCACGTTTATATTTTCTAACTTACTCTAGAATATATTCAAATAGTTCTTTATTTTTGTTCTCCCACGCCTATAGATATGTTATTATTTTGATCTTCCTCTAGCTTATTTCGCTTTTATTTTCCATGGTATTATGTTGAAATATTCTGATTATACTTCAGATATATTCCACTCTTTTCCTTTCCCTAGGCAACCTATCATTATTCCAGTACTGAGTGACAACAACATGACACCCACACTGTTCATCCTATTAACCATTCCGAGAAAAGCTCTTGCATTGTATTCCTCCTTTTCTGATGTGTCTCATATTACGACAGCAATACTCACCACTCCCATTGCTCCCACGCCACAACACATGGCATCAACACATAATTATCACCAGACCATCATCATCATTACATTGTCCCTCGGCATACTCCTACATCCACACCCTCACCATTCTCTCACCTACATTATTCACTACACTCACCTCGCCCACTGCCTTACCGACGCACCCTCCTCGCCTCACACAATCTGAACTCCCGAACGTAAACAGACGAAGCCAAGCAGCAGAGAGAGGTAGAGGTGGGACATAGAGACTGACAGCCCAACACATACAGAGAGAGACAGACAAACCAATGCAGACTACAGAAATAGGCAGACATAGAACAACAAGACAGAATAACAACAGACCAGCACAGACCACAAAAGAGAATCACATACAGACCACAGACTCAGACCACCATGCATCACAGAGACAGATTAATGCAGACCACGCAGACAGACAGACTAAGATCAACAAGGGACTACTGAGACAAACGAACACAGAACACAGACACAGACACAGACACACGAGACAGACAGACTGACCAACACTGCACATTCTCCCCTGGTCCTGCTCTGATCAATACTACATTACTAAGGAAATATCAAGGTTGCGTGTCGGTAGGTAGGTTGGTCGGGGTGTGTGTGTGTCTGTGTGTAGTCGGTGTGTGTGTGTCTGTGTGTAGTCGGTCGGTCGGTGTGTGTGTGTGTGTGTGTGTGTGTGTGTGTGTGTGTGTGTGTGTGTGTGTGTGTGTGTGTGTGTGTGTGTGTGTGTGTGTGTGTGTGTGTGTGTGTGTGTGTGTGTACTCTGTGTGTACTCTGTGTGTGTGTGTCTGTGTGTACTCTGCTCTGTGTGTGTGTCTGTGTGTACTCTGTGTGTGTGTCTGTGTGTACTCTGTGTGTGTGTCTGTGTGTACTGTGTGTGTGTGTATGTGTGTGTGTCTATGTGTTGTCGGTGTGTGTGTGTGTTTGTGTGCTGATTTTCTTTTCATCATTATCTGTTGTTCTTTAACTTAAGCTACAAATTAACTCCAATACCTATTTTTTTTTTCTATCTTCTCGCTCCACTCCCTGTTTACTCCACTCCCTGTTTGTTCCACTCCCTGTTTGTTCCATCCACTACCTGTTTACTCCACTACCTGTTTGCTCACTCTAACTTCTCTGGACTGTACCTGTGGTCTGTCCCTCAAGTTGAGTTCCGTCACCCGTTTGATGATTGAGGCGAGGTGAGTTGGCCTGACCTGACCTGCCTTGACCTTACCTGACTATACACACCTCTGAGCTACAGGACTTGAGCTGACTTCTAATGAGTTGGTCTAACCCCTGCCTGAGTTGACGTCACATAATCTTATCCATTCTTTGATTTCATGAACAGATCTGACCCACTCTCTTCCGTATGTTAGCTAGACTTGACCTTAATTCCTCCTCTATGCTGACCTCGCTTGACCTGACTTAACGATGAAGATATTGTCAAAGTCATTCATTCTTGCCTAATTTGATTCCTCTCTGATTCCCTGGCCTGACCTAACCATTTATCAGAGTTTGTCCAACCTGACACTAAGCTGAGAGTCATAACCTAATCAGATTGTCGTCAAGAGTCCAGTCTTACCAAATTTGATTCGTCTCTTGTTTCCCTCACTAGACCTACCCTAACCATCTTCAAGTTAATTAAGGGGTTAGTACAGTGTTGGTAAATTTGGAGCAACTGATTCCTCCAAACGATTCCAAGCAACAGTCCACAAGTTTTTTTTTGCTAATATGGTTCTGTTTCCTGGCATACTTTGGAGGAATCACGACACTCCAATGTTTCAAAAGTATACTCTCCCCTCAACCTAACCTGACCTGACCATTTCGATGCATACCAAACTTCTTTCGTTGGCTCGCCTCTTGTTTGTCTGATTACCTTTGCATTATAATTATTTTTTTACCATTTCAGTTTCCTGTTTGTGTTTCCTTTGGCTGGGCATTCCTCTCATAAGCTTTATTGTTCTTACCTTCATTACTTGGTCTCTTTGTCGTAGCTTGAGAAGAAATATCACAGACAGAGCTGAAACGTAAGTCCAATCAGCTGCTTTAATTAATTGCTTATCTTTACCTGTGTTCGGTTCCCAACATTATCATTATATTCCATTTTTATTTAACATGGAGAAAATGAACCGGTTTCCCCATTATTGTACATTTCCTGGCTCTGTCGGTAAATGCAATGAAATCTTACGCAAAGTACACCAGATTTTTACACAACCAGGTGTATATTTGCAAGTTATAAATATTGGAATGTCCGGGAAATTGTATCCGCGATCATGATACTTCGAAGGGAATTGGTGCATTTTTGCCAATAAAAAAACAAAAAAACTCTTGTAAGGTTCTTAAATATGATTCTCAATACCGGAAAAAACAGTATAGTTCTGATCCTTACAAAACTGAATGATGAGTAATTTCCTTCCGTCTCTGGACCAATCAGATGATGGGTAATAATCCTTCAGCCTATAGACCAATCAATTGATGGATAATATTCCTTCCTTCCGCCTCTGGACCAATCAAATGATGGGTAATATTCCTTCAGCCTATAGACCAATCAAATGATGGATAATATGCCTTCCTTCAGCCTCTCGACCAATCAAACGCTTGCCAGGTCACCGCACTCAGAGACCAGGCCAAGCAGGACAGCCAATCAAGCCTGCACCAGCAATCACATGAAACAAACGAGATGACCAGTAAGACAACCCAGCGGAGTCAGACAAATCAACACAAACACAATCAGGCAGTATAATTGGTCAGACAGGGCGGTCAACAATGGGAATGAAGGTCGGACGGGGCAAGTGAACTGTATCTGTATTGCACTTGACACAGACAGAAGGAATCAAGGCGAAGACAGACAGACAGACAGACAGACAGACAGACAGACAGACAGACAGACAGACAGACAGACAGACAGACAGACAGACAGACAGACAGACAGACAGACAGACAGATGAAGAAAGAGAAAAGACAGACTCACAAAGGCAGTAAAATTGAGAGGATCACTGACCTCATTCCATTGACATACAAACATACAAAGAGATAGAGCAAATCGGACGAAGATATAAAAAAAAAACCCAGCGAACTAACACAAAACCAGAGACAGAGAAGGTCAGAGACGCGTTGCAGCAGAGACCTCCCATCCTTTGACTTCTCCCAGTTCACATGCATTGTCCCTATCGTTTTTACAACCCGGCTTTGTGTGTATGATTGGAAGGGGGTAGGTCTAGGGGTTAGGGTATGGTGACCGGGAGGAGGGATGAGAGTTGAGTCGTGAGGAGGGAAGTGGAAATAAGAGGAAGAGGGAGAGGGAGAGGGAGAGAGAGAGAGAGAGAGAGAGATAGGGGGGTGGGGTAGGAACGGGGAGGTAATGTAGTTGAGAGGGTGTTAGGGTGAGGGAGAGAGAGAGAAGAGGAGAGAAAGGAAGGAGGAGGTAGTGTAGAGGAGGTAGAGTTGGTAAAGTGAATAAGAGAAGGGGATAAAGCAGACGTGATAAAGGAGTGGGGAAGATTCGAGTAATATGTTTAATAGAAAGATGTGTAAGGAGTGTTAGCAATGGACATAGTAAACAGATGTAAATGGAAATGGTTTGGAGGAGGTGCAAATTTCGTCTGTTTATTTCATTTTGTTTTTAAGCAGAAGGTATTTGACCACAACTCTTACTGCTTCAGGATTCATGCCTAATGCTTGTTGATCAATCCTAACCAAAACCCTAAAAATGTTAATTAAAGACACACACTTCTAACTCTCTAAAATGCCCAGACTCCAAATGGAAGGGGTCTTTTTCATTTGTACAATCAGTGAAGCAAAATACAGAGTAGCCACGAGTTGGGGTTATAATACTGACTGTTATAAATTATTTACTGTTGTAATATTTATTCTTAGTTATTTGTGGTATAATGAAGGTAATTCTCTAACTTTGTCAAATAAAATGAACAATACTACATTAATGAAACAATATAATAATGCCCAGAGTACTATGAATTAAATATGTTAACCCCATTATTTTTCCCTAGTAGTGTTGCCAAACCTGGACAAACCAGTAAGAAACATGACAACATTTCATAGATCTCACACTTTCTACTGAGACAAGTTGTTCTGGGGTGAAGAATAAAGGACTAAGTCTATCTGGGCACATTTCCTATTATCATTAGGAATAGTTGACATTGTCTATCCTCTTCATGAAATGTGAAACAACATACTGTACAAAAATCGGCGTTCACACCTCTCACTTGAGTAGGTATTTTGGAATCATGGGTCAGTGCTCCCTGGATTGCCATCGCAGGGAGAGGGAGAACTAAAAAAAATAGAGGGAATTCTAGCAGTGTAACAATAACGATTTACATAATTATTTACTATAGAAGCAGGACTGTCCACGTGTATCTTCATTAGCATTTCATTAATTTAATCATCGAATTCCCGTTAATCAAGCTAAATGGATCGACATATGTCCCATGGGTTAATAAAAGGCCATTAAATTATTGTAATCGAATGCCTCCCGTGGTCATTTATATCACAATTTAACGAGTTGACTGAGAGAGAAGTGCTTTGATTCATTAGTCACAAGCACACACAATGACGTTACTGAGAGCAGGTGTTCAGAGTAGGAGGGACCTATGAGCCAGGGTTAGGTTAGCATGTTCAGACCAGGGGTGACGCAGCAAATGTCATATGCATTGTATAGTTTGTTTTCACGTGTCCGTGTCCGGGTCCGTGTCCGTGTCCGTGTCCGTGTCCGTGTCCGTGTCCGTGTGTGTGTGTGAGAGAGAGAGAGAGAGAGAGAGAGAGAGAGAGAGAGAGAGAGAGAGAGAGAGAGAGAGAGAGAGATATATATATAAATGATGTCACCATCGTGAAGGGAAGGGGTATTGAATAGAGATGCATTTGTAGGTGGAAGGAAAAACACTTAATTGAATGTGTGTTAATTATAGACTGACTGATTAATTAACGTGTGTCCTGGGGAATACGAATGAAAGGCCATGTATAGTGTGTGTGTGTGTGTGTGTGTGTGTGTGTGTGTGTGTGTGTGTGTGTGTGTGTGTGTGTGTGTGTGTGTGTGTGTGTGTGTGTAGGTGTACTTATGTGTGTGTGTGTGTGTGTGTGTGTGTGTGTGTAGGTAGGTAGGTAGGTAGGTGTACTTATGTATGTGTGTGTGTGTGTGTGTGTGTGTGTGTGTGTGTGTGTGTGTTCAAGTAATAACTTGTTTCCCATTATCTTGCTTCAACTCTTGCATCATCATCATCATCACTACCCTAATCCACCCTCACCTCACCACCACTTACTTCTCTTCCACCATTTATCTTTTCCATCACTCGCTGTACTCACCACTAAACCTCTCCAACACCACTCCTCCTCCTCCTCCTTCTCCACCGTCATCATTCCTCTTCTCCTCCTCCACCGTCATCATTCCTCTTCTCCACCAATGACCGTCTTCTCCACCACCACTTCCACCAGTAAATAATTCACCTCCATCGATCCTTTCCTATCCTCCACCACTTCTCCAAAACTCACCTTCACCAAATAGAAAATATGGGGCGAGGAGGACGACCACCCATCCAGTCCATCAGAGATATTGAGTGAGAGTGAGAGTGAGAGCGAGAAAGAGAATGGTTGGCAATATGGGAAGGTGGTTAAAAAGTGAGAAAATGAGGATGGAAGTAAAAATTGAATGGAAAATGTGAAAAAGGATAGGATAAGAGTAAGGGGGAAAAGTTTAGAAAAGGGAGAGAAAGGGAGAGAGAGAAAGAGGCACAGAAGAAAAAAATACAAGGGTGCATGAGAGAGTGATTCTTAGAAAAGTTTGAAAGGAGTGAAAGTGAGGCAAAGAGGAAGGTAACTAGGACAAATGGTAGGGATGGAGGTAAGGAGGGAAGAAGATGACGACATGGCAAAAGGAGGTAAAGAGGAAGGTGAACCAGGCAGGGAGGGAGGCTCAGGGTGACAGGGAGAGGAGGGAGGCTCATGGTGACAGGGAGAGGAGGGAAGCTCAGGGTGACAGGGAGAGGAGGGAAGCTCAGGGTGACAGGGAGAGGAGGGAGGCTCAGGGTGACAGGGAGAGGAGGGAAGCTCAGGGTGACAGGGAGAGGAGGGAAGCTCAGGGTGACAGGGAGAGGAGGGAGGCTCAGGGTGACAGGGAGAGGAGGGAGGCTCAGGGTGACAGGGAGAGGAGGGAAGCTCAGAGTGACAGGGAGAGGAGGGAAGCTCAGGGTGACAGGGAGAGGAAGGAAGCTCAGGGTGACAGGGAGAGGAGGGAGGCTCAGTGTGACAGGGAGAGGAGGGAGGCTCAGGGTGACAGGGAGAGGAGGGAGGCTCAGGGTGACAGGGAGAGGAGACAGGCCAAGAATACAAGGTAGAGCAGAAGCGTTTCAAAGTTAACTGAGACGATCCTTGAGGCTGGGATATTATTGCATTGTGTGGGGACGTCTTCAAAGGTTTGTTTATTACTCTTGAAAGGCACAGTGTGAGATAACGTTGAGTATCATTGTCAGTAAGTTGTACTATACATATATAATTATTGGTGACGAATCTGGAACATAAGCTAACACATCTTAAGGAATCATTTCAATTATTACTCTTGAAAGGCACAGTGTGAGGTAATGTTGAATATCATTGTCAATAAGTTGTACTATATATATATAATTATTGGTGACGAAGGTAACACATCTTAAGGAATCATTTCAATATATGGTAAGGGTGAGTCAAAATAATCTCTAATTCACACTTATATCTCACTATCTTGCAAATGCGTTAAATATGTACAGTGTAAAATCCTATTGACTAAATAATAATAATAATCTCCCGTCACTCTTACCCTCCTTAATAACTCTCTTTGACAATCTGGAGTGCTTGTGTTTAAGACTCCTGCCAGCGTCCCCCTCAGTAATCTTACATTGATTGCAGGCACGGGCTCCCCTACTTTGCCCCACTTTCCAAGCAGGTAAAGGCAGAAATAACCAGGCAATCTTGTGCTTTTGCTCACCAGGAATCGACTTGGTGGATGATCTTATTCCTCTTACGGCCTCTCATCATGTAAAGAAATAGTCTCGTTTCAGATCATTTTTGTGGAGAACTTGTCGTTTTTATCTCATTTCCCCGTTGTAGGTTCAATGAGAATATCATAATCACCAAACATGTCTATATATTTTTTTCGTTCCGTTTAAAAGGATTATAAAGGAATCTGGTTATTTTCTTTTGTTCGATTAGGTCTGACTGATGTAACAAGAGCATTGACATAGGTTGATGAGAAAACACAGCTTGCACAGAAAAGCACAGCCGCATAAAGTACAAACCTACTGGATTTTTCATGTACGCTAGTGTGCCATTTTTTATATTATATCTTATCGACTTTTCAAACTTCCTTACTGACTCAGGTTCGTAAGTTACATACACAGAGGTGACCTATTTCAAACAGTATTTCCTGCCCAAACTGTTACAAGTATTTCAGTGGCTCATCAAAAGTTTGGAAACATCCCTGTATGCAAATTAAAGACTAAATCATTCCTCCCACTAAGAAACAAACCCCCACCTGGGAATCGAACCCAAGGCTAGCGAATGTGACGCAAGATTTCTTCCCTGGGCTCTCCTGGGTTGTGGTCTGCTCTCTCTGATTAAGGGGATAAATCTCTTGTGGTAGAATTAGAGGGTAACTCGAACCTAATCCCCTACTCGTGTACTGGGCTACTGTGTGTTTTAGCTTACCTGTTGCTTGGAGGAATCAGTAGTTCTCTAAAGTACCTAGAAGACATAAACCCCTTAAGTTCGTTGTACAGTAGGTAGAAGCATCTCTTACAGTTCACGATACAAAATCAAAGCCAAGCGCAGTATTCCTATACATTGCAGATAGTCACCAGTTTCTGAGCCGAATACTTTCCTTACGGAGTAGAAGCAATGACGTTGATTTTTGCTTTCGATGTGCCAGTTGTATGTCCTCCAGAGGATACATTGTTAGCTTAGGGATATAGCAAACAAGGCCATTCAAGTACTGAATAGGAAAAATTGAAAGAGAAAACAAAAACAGAATTGAGTATATAATATATATAAAAAAAACAAGTAAAGTAAGAGCAAAGAGAAGAGGCAAACCGTAGAGTAAAAAGTTTAATAAAGTAAGAATTATAACATTTAGAAAGAAGCTACAGCACAGGGAATGTAAATAGGAAAGAATGCGCGAGTGAGTGAGAAAGAGATCCACTACATTCACTCTTTCTCATTCAACTTTCACTCGCACACAGCAAAGTCCCTTTACATTAGCGTCCCATGGGGTTGGGGTTGACACACACACTACCTAATGACTGGTAATGGAAGCGTACCCTGGAGAAATAGTCAGGGAAGAGAGAGGAAGAGAACGAGGGAGGGAGAGGGATAAATGGCGGACAGAAGTAGAGAGAGAGAGAAGTAAGTATACAGGCAGAAAGTGAGAGTGAAAAAGACAGACAGACAGACAGACGCAGGGAGAGAGTTGTTTCTGTAACTGAAGATTGGTTATTGGTGCTTAACGTTAGCCTATCGACTTCGTAATGGTATTTCAGGCGATGTAATTTTAGATTGATAGAGCGTGTGTATGTGGGATATTATGGGTGCATGTGGAGAGGTGTATGTGCGTGTTGTGTGGAGTTTGTGAGCGTTGTCGTCTGTAACTGAAGAGATATATATAGCCCACAAAAACCACACAGCAGAAATGTTAAAACTAGTCTACTGGCTCGTCTTGTGCAGTAGCCAGAAAATCTCTCTCTCGGCAGTCCTATATATAATGTTCTTGAAAAAGCAGATACAGTAAAGGCTCTAATATTTGCAATTGATGTTTTTAAGGTGTTGAGTTTGGAACAATATATAGATTCAGATTTTCAGATATCAATAGATGATTATTTATAACAGAAAAGATGCTAGAAAAGCTGATAAATTAATAGTGACATTCATACTACAACAACAGAATATGTGAAGAGAAAAATGTATCTATATTGACTAATTCTAGAGATAAATTTCCCTCTCGTATCACCGGGCTTACAGTTTAATTCATCAAGGTACGGTGCGCTCCAAATTCTAATGTGATATGTCGCTCCAATACCCGAAATCAGCATGAAATATGATGGAGATAAATTTTACATGCATATGGCTGTTTTTAATTATAAAAGTTTTCATAAACTGGGCCTAGTTTTAATCATGAAGCAATTTTAACTTTCATTGCTTCATATGCACACAAATACTGCATATTATAAAAAACATTCTCTGGTCCACACTTTGTAATAAAAGAGAAGATCCCAACTTGCTATACATGGTAGTCATATACAAATGATGGATCACTTTCATATACAATACGTTGGTCAAAATTATTCCATTAATCCTTCATCAAATGACGTAACCGTACATTTTGTAAATCGTACATTATTAGATTAATAGTACAGTATATGAAAAATAAAAGAAATAGTAGTAAACAGCGAATGTGAAATACTTTTTGAGTGTTGGGGAGGAAGGTGGCTCTAAGCGGTGAGTGAAAGGAGAGGTGCTCATAAGGAAGGAGGTGAGGGGACCAAATAGAAGTTGGAACCGTGGCCAAGTGGTTAGCATACTGAGCTCGTAAAGTGATAGTCGTGGTTGAAGTTTACTTTGTGGAAGACTCTAAAATTATACAGGGTGTAACACGAGTTTCTGAGGATACTTTCAGAAATGAAAGAATTTGCGATTCTTAGTAGATAATCATCTATCCACAAATGCACCTTAAGAATAAGTTCAGGCGTGACATGTAAGATAACATTCCATTAATTAATTTTACCTAAACTCTCTTTGCCATTATTGTTCAGCAATATAGTAATTATATCAGTGAATTACATAATGATCATTGCTATCATGATTTCCTGTTTGAAGATACTTTGATGTTCCATAACGTGCATATTAATAACGTTATGCAAAATTCTAACAAGGACATCACTGGCTGGTGCCTCCCCTCCTCAGTCTCCCAGGTCACCACCGTTCACTCCACTTCACGCATATACAAATATACAAATACACTTCATACAAATTTTGAATAGCGACTCTGTGTGTTAGCATAATAGGATAGAAAAATATGACAGCTATTTTCACTAAGCAAAAGTATAGGAGCATAATATAACATAATAAATCCCTTCTAGTAAAATGTGAATCACGACGAGTAATGTTAAGGCAATATTTTAAGTGAAAGGGAACAGAGAGATTTCCCAGAATCTGTGTTGAGAATTTTTTAAGACTGAAATTTTAATGAGAGGAATACTGGTAATTCTTTGATGGACAGATGGCGTTGGTGTGCAATCAGCTGAACCTTAAGGGGGTGCGGGAATAGGGGGACAGCTTGGGGGGGTTTAGGGGGGTGCGGGTTTTTTTTGGGGGGTCGGGGGTTTAGGGGGGTGCGGGTTTTTTTGGGGGGGTCGGGGGTTTAGGGGGGTGCGGGGGTTTTGGGGGTGTCGGGTTTTTTTTTGGGGGGTGCGGGAGTAGGGGGACAGACTTGGGGAGGGGGGGTTAGGTGGGTGCGGGAATAGGGGACAGGCTTTCTACCCACCCCAAGCCTGTCCCCCTATTCCCGCACCCCCCCAGTCCCCCCCCCCCCCAAGCCTGTCACCCCTACTCCCGCACCCCCTCAGTCCCCCCTCCAAGCCTGTCCCCCTACTCCCGCACCCCCTTAAATAACATCAATATAATTATCATCAATATTATTATCGTTATTCTCCTTATCATCAACATCATCACCATTATCATCATCATCACCATCACCATCATATCCTTCTCCTCTTCATCACAATCATTATCATCATCATCACAATCATTATCATCATCATCACATCCTCATCCTCTTCCTCCTCCTCTTCCTCCTCCTTATCATCACCACCATTATCAACATCACAATATTCATCTTCATTATCCTCATCATTATCATTATCATCATCATCATCACCGTTATTATCATATCCTTCTCATCATCATTATCATATCCTCCTCCTCCTCATCAGCATCATCATTAACACCGTCATCAACATCACCAAATTTATCTTCATCAATATTATCATCATTATAATCATCATTATCATTGGTGAGTTATCTCTCTTTATATTCCCCCTGTGAGATGGAGATAGCAGATTATTAGTCTATAACCCAGCATTAACATTCATTACTCCACTATCGGGGTTATAACAGAGGCTAGTTAAAGGGGTCATTAAATTTGTGGTCGGTCTCATCCAGAATATCATAAAGGAGTAATTATTCCCTCTGTGGTTATAACACGACCTCACATTTACCTAAAAAAAAAAAACTTAAAAAAACTAAATGCTTTTACTACATCCCGTTAAAACTTAAATTAATGTTTTTGCTACACATCCCGCGTAGACACTCCAACTATATTACAAAGTGAGCTACTTTATCTTTACACATGCACCCATTCCCTAAGTCCCCCTTTCCCAACCCTGGGGTCGCGACCCCCAATGGGGTCACCAAGCATTATTTCTGGGGTCGCCAAGCACTCACAAGTCTCACAACATAAAAAAAATTATGAGATGTTTTCAGCATATGCTATATTTGTATGTTGCCATAATTTAATATAGAGTATATTACTGCTGATTTTGAGTGTTGGTGTGTACCGAGTAAGTGGAATTGCCTTGACACCGGTCACCCCCCTGCATAGGGAGAATTAAATTTAATCATGTTAATGTTCTCTTTTTTTCAGCCTTACAGCACCTCTTACAAGATAATTATACTTGTTCTTTGCTTTTACAGCCTACAGTCAGTAATATAGTAATATGCAACACATACATTATAAATATTATATAGTAATATGCAACACATACATTATAAATATTATATAGTTATATACACTGCATAAAAACAGTGGGGTCGCGGTTATGGCTGGAGGAGCATGATTGGAGTCACCTGCTAAAAAGGTTGGGAACCACTGATTAGGGCAACCTGATATAGGAGTCTGCAAACCATAACAAACCATAACAGGGAGGAGGAGTTTATTTAGTTCTACAGGAAAATCTAAAACGACTGTAGTTCTTCATCTTCTTATTTTTTTTTTAACGCTGCTAAATTTGCCCATATGTATATATTAACCTTTTCTTATTATATCTATAATAAATATTGCTTTGCTCTGAACATATGTATTATAATACCACTACTTACTTCCTCCACTATATTATATGCCGTTTATTATGGTTCAATGTTCCTTCCATCATAAATATTGTGTGTTTAAGGTTAGAACACTCAATGAGATGATCAGGGTAATTCAGTAGGACGTTAGTGAGTCAGTTTGAATACATTAACACTAATCTAAACAACATTCCCCAACCATTATGCATATATTAAACAGCACCGCGGTTACCTAACTCTGTTCCATATTCCTACCATTTTAGCGTTAAATATTATACGAAGCAATCCGTACATTTACTATTATAGAAATGTAGATCTTTTCTTGGTGGACTTTATATAAAAAAATAGAGTTTGGTATACTGTTGTTCCATTTCTGTCTACCCAGCAAAAATGAAATTAGCGTTGGTAATAATATAACATGGAGGGATACACACTAGGACTAACGTTGTGTCCGTTGCCACTATAGCGTTCACTGTAGGGACTGTTTACCCTTCACAACGTAATGGACTTTCATAGGAGCTTTAGACGTGGTTATGTTTCACAGTTATACATGGCTGATGATGACAACTATATACGTAGACTGCACCACAGGCCTTTAGTTAACCCCTAAATGCAACTCATGCCACCAGACAGATACTTTTGTGAGTGAATAAACAGGACGTGGGTGTAGAGAGAGAAAATGGGTGCATATAGGAAGGAAGACCGAACATGACGTGGGTGGAGTTGAGAGAGAGAGGAGAGGATGTTGGATGGGTGTAGTAACTCGTTGAAGTGAGAGCACCGAGCCAAGGGGCAATGCTGTGATGAACAAAGGATAGTTGCCTTAATTTGCATCATTAACTGCTCGAGTGATGAGGAGGAGATGCAAGGAAGTGAGGAGGTAGTGACAAGTAAGAATTCTGAGAACGCTGCAGTTGGAGTGGCAGCGATGGAGGGAGAAGGAAAGTAAAGGAAGAGGAGAAGGAGAGTAAAGGAAGAGAAGGAGGAGTGGATGATGATGATGATGAATGAGGAAAATTATACATACATGAAGAAGAATTATTTAAATGGGGATGAGAATGATAAAGTGTAGGAAAAGAAAAAAGAAGTTGAATAGAAGTGGATGATGATGAATGAAGAAAATTATACATACATGAAGAGGAAATATTTAAAATGGGGTGAGAATGATAAAGTGTAAGAAAATAAAAAAGAATTTGAAGGAATAGGGAGATGACGGAGGAAAGGAAAATGTAAATGCAAATATTTAGAAGATGATGTGAAGAAAAGAAGAGTAGAAATTTTTAAAGGAAATAAAATGAGAGCGAAGATATGAGGGTCTAAAAGATTTGAGAAGAAGAGTCTTTGTGTTAAATGTAAGATAATAATATTAATATACAAATAGTGGATAAAAAGAAGATAGTTATTGGAGAATACACGAGAGACTGAAACAGTACAATGAACAGGAAGAGAAAAGAAAGGAAGTGGCAAGAAGATCAATAAATACTGTGAGGATAATGCTGATAAAGCTCAGATAATATTAATAAAACACCGAAAAGAAGAGGTGAAATATATAGAATAATAGGAGGAATGAGAAGAGATAGAACGAAGGGGAATAACGAATGGAGAAATGAAAGAGGTATTGGAAAGAGAACAAGGATAAAGAGAAAGAAGGTGGATATAATTTGCGAAAGTGGCAACATTTAAAAAAATATTATGGGAACAAGCAAATAGAGGAAGGGCGAGGAGCTGGAAAGAGGAGAAAAAAACTTAATGTAATGTAGAAGGGGAAAGTGATAAAAATATAGAGAAAAGGTATGAATATAAATAAAAATGAAAGGTAGACTAAGAAGCAAAATTATTTAAAAGTATATTACAAATGTTGCAGAATGTAGAGAGAACATAAATTAAACTAAAAAAAAAACGAGTTATATTATGAACAAAAGAAATACTTAGAAATGAGACTGATACAAATAAAATAGAGAAAAGAGGTAGAAAGTAAAGAAACGAATTAGCAAAAAAAGTGAAAGGAAAGAGAGGAGATAAAGAGTCTGAGAGTAGGAAGGGAAAGACAGGGAGAGAAGATGAGGTGATAAAGATACAAGGGGGAGGAAGAGGAGGAGAGGAGGGAGGAAGAGAAAGAGAGGAGGGGTGAAGAGAAACGCAGGTGGTGTCACGAGTAAAGGAGACAAGAGTGGGAAAACAGTTAGAAAGGAAGGGAGGAAAAGTGAGACAGAAAGAACGCTCTAATGCGGAGAGAAAGAGGGGAAAAGGAGATGGGAAGCAATAGAAAAGAATGGAAGAAATAAAGTTACTAGGACAGGAAAAGAATGGGAGGAATCACGGGGAGAATGGAGATAAGTGAAGACAGAAACGAAGGAGAGAGAGAGAGAGAGAGAGAGAGAGAGAGAGAGAGAGAGAGAGAGAGAGAGAGAGAGAGAGAGAGAGAGAGAGAACGACAGTATATATAATGAGTAATATTAGAGCACTCAAAAAACATTAAAAATTGCTACATTTCCTTTACTTACACTGCTCTCAAAATTCCTACCATTCCTTAGCGAGATGTGATGATTAAAGAAGTGTATATGGTGAATAAAAAAAAAAAAAAAAAAAAAAAACACACACACACACACACACTGCTACAATCAACAAATTAAATATTTTTATATACAAATTCGTAATTGGTGAACCACTGGAAAAAAATTATATCAGGATAAACAAAGCTGGACGAGGGAGAGGGAACGATCAGCTGGTAAATGAGTTATAGAAAAATAAAAACGAATAATTTGAAAAGTATAACGTGGTGATAAAAAAAAAAAAATTGTGAAAGGAAAGAGGAAAATCGATCCACGAAAAGACATGGCGAGGGAAAGATATATAGGGAAGAATAACTTAATTGAAATAGCCTGGGATAAGAAGAGTGACTGTGAGATGATCATTATTATGCTTTGCGTTTGGTGGTAATGGTTATTTCGTGGTACTGGGGTGTAGTTGGTTGGTTGGGTGACCTTCCTTCTCGCTGACAGGAACTACAATATGTCAAGCTCGGCAACATTTTGGGGCAATACATTCTCGTCCTTCCACTCCCACTGGTAATCACAGCAATTTGTCACCACACACACGGCGGATCCTCCCTGGCCCATGTGCAGGCTGGTGTGGCTGAGACGAGAGAAGGAATATATAGAAAAAAGAAAGAAAAAAGAAAGAGAGAGAACGAGAGAAAGAGAGAGAACGAGAGAAAGAGAAAGAGAAAGAGAGAGAAAGAGAAAGAGAGAGAAAGAGAGAAAACGAGAGAAAGAGAAAGAGAGAGAAAGAGAAAGAGAGAGAAAGAGAAAGAAAGAGAGAAAGAGAAAGAGAGAGAAAGAGAAAGAGAGAGAAAGAGAAAGAAAGAGAGAAAGAGAGAGAGAAAGAGAGAGAGAAAGAGAGAGAGAGAAAGAGAGAGAGAAAGAGAGAGAGAGAGTAAGAGAGAAAGAGAGAGAGAGAGAGAAAGAGAGCGAGCGTGTGTGTGTGTGTGTGTGCGTGCGTGCGTGCGTGCGTGCGTGTGTGCGTGCGTGCGTGCGTGCGTGCGTGTGTGTGTGTGTGTGTGTGTGTGTGTGTGTGTGTGTGTGTGTGTGTGTGTGTGTGTGTGTGTGTGTGTGTGTGTGCGTGCGTGCGTGTGTGTGTATGTGTGTGTGTGTGCGTGCGTGCGTGTGTGTGTATGTGTGTGTGTGTGTTTAATAAGGACATTATGTAATCATGCATCTATTACTTTTGACAACACAGTAATTATTCTTAAGTATGATCGATGCATCAAACAACTAACCGATCCTTTTGTTACGCCACAACTTTCAGTAATGCACAAAGGCTACATGAAAAAATAAACTATTTTTTATTAAGGGGAGATTCTCTTTTTGGTATTTTTGGGCCACTGAAACCTCCAAATTATGTTACGAAACAGATCTTCTATTAGTAACATTGATTAGTAACGTCTATTAGTAACATTATTTCCTGGGGTAGTTTTGAAGGAATCAGTATCCCTCAAATTTGACAAAAAAAAAAAAAAAAAACAGAATCTCCCCTTAAGCACTATGACACAGCATACGACCTGCATCTGTATAATGAAAAAAATACCCGTGCCAACCCTCTCGATATAAGCACCATTAGTCTGTACACGCTTTCAAATGTACAGTACCAATCCTTCCTTAAAACCCTACACATACATATTTTATCATTCCCACCCAAAGTGAAATTAAGGGGGTGCGGGAATAGGGGGACAGGCTTGGGGGGGGTTTAGGGGGGTGCGGATTTTCTTGGGGGGGTCGGGGGGGGGGGGGCGTAGGGGGACAGGCTTGGGGGGTGGGGTTAGGGGGGGTGCAGGAATAGGGGCCAGGATTTCTACCCCCCCCCAAGCCTGTCCCCCTATTCCTGCACCCCCCAAACCCCCCCCCCCCCCAAGCCTGTCCCCTACTCCCGCACCCCCTTAAAAGCCTATGTTAAATGATGGCCGTGTGGTGGTGGTGGTGGTGGTTTTTGTCTGTGGGGAAATGGTAGAGACGCTGCCAAACAAAATTATACATTAAAATTGGTCCCCATGACAATTACCCACTACCATCACCATCTCCACTAACGCTAGCACCCACCACCCACCACTATCACACCTACTACCATCCTCCCATTCATCACCATCTCCACTAACCCTAGCACCCACCACTATCACACCTACTACCATCCCATTCATTACCATCACCATTATCACCACCTATCAGGACACCACCACTACTATTTCTCCGACATCATCATCACCACCACCACCATCATCACACCCCAATACCAATACACTCACTACCATTACCATCACCTCTACCACTACCACTTCCACCCAAGACCAATATTCCTCTGCCACCACCCACCATCATCACTACAGCCATCACCACTCCTCATTACCACTACAACCACCACATTAGCATCACCACTACCCTTACCATCACCACCACCTACACTCCTTATTACCAGTACCACCCACCCACCACCACCACCACCACCACCAGCACCTACACCACCAACATTCCCCTGACGCCACCACCACCCTCCACCACCACCTAATAATTTCATTATACCACAGCAAAAGCAAACTCACACGAGATTAATTATTTCACTCTTTCAGTAGTTGCAGAATAAATTACCTGCGGTTCATTAATATTCCCTTTTACAGTAAGATTTGAAATATCCGCCTTAAAAAAAAAAAAAAAAAAAATGACATCGTAAGGATCCGTGCCTACCTAACACTTTTATAAGGAAAGACACTATTGTCGACAAATTGGAAGGCTATTTGTTCCTTCAAACTATGATATAAATCAACACCTCTTTTCGGACACAATGGATAATTATATACTGACACAGTATAGAGGAATCAGTATAGACTTTCAATCTGTAAACAAGAGATCACCCTATTAATTAAAGGAAGTAACCTGTTGTGGGCATACTAGAGCATACGTAGCCCTCCAAACGTTATCATAAAACACATATCTCACACGGAGGCATTCTGTTTCCTGGCATACTTTAGGGGAATTCAGAACCTCCTAATTTCTCACAACATGTTACTTCCCTTGAGGGGCTAACACACTTCTGGTATATTAGAGTGCCTTGATTCCTCCAAAGTACGCCAGGAAACAGGACCAGAAGAACAAAAATATTGGTGTTCTGTTGCTTGGAATAGTTTGGAAGAATCATATGCTCCAGAATTATCAAAAGTGCATTATCCCCTTAAGATGATCTTTGTATTTATTATGCATTATTGCCTTATATGTTTTGTTTTTCCCTTCAGTCGTCATACCTTATAATACCTACTTTTGTGAAGGAAAAATAATATGTATAAGTGTGATGTTAATTAATCTACGTCATAATCCACCAGTTAGTGTTGACGAGAGAGAGAGATATAATGTTATGTAAGAATATAGTGGGTTTCGATCCTCTCTCTCTCTCTCTCTCTCTCTCTCTCTCTCTCTCTCTCTCTCTGACACACATACACACACAGACGCGCACACCTGGCCTTCCTCTCACTCTTGCATGAATAATAAAGGTGTATATTCGTTCTCGCTTACCTCGAGTGGAATATGCTTTTCCCATTCTCATACAGATGTGGAAGTTGGTTGCCACGCCAGCATTGTGAAAGGGAGTGTTTTAGGTCACTCTTCATCCCAGTAAATAGATTCTCCCAATTTACAGTAAATTAATTACACAATGCTAGATAATATAACCGAATGATTTTGAGGAATTCTTGCGAGCTGTGACTAGGCAGTGTAAAATAGTCATATAAAAAACACAGATTTCACACTCTTGATAAATATTGAGTTTTTTAGTGTGTACATAAAGATTTTTTTTTTTTTCAAATACATGGGTTTGGTGAAAATTCATATATTTGATATAAAAACTAAAGGCATTATACTTTTTATGGTAACTGTCCTGACACACAGAATCCATATGAAATGCCTTGTATAGACCTCCATAATATTTTGCATCGCTTCACAAAATGTAATCAAGAAAATATGAAGCTAGGTTTACACGCCAACCTCGAGAAAGCAATAACAAACAGATGCAACAAGCGCAGATAACTTCACCACTTTATATCTTCAACACGACTGAATTCTAATATACTAATTATTTAAACTCGACAGAGAATGAACTCGGGGTTAATGAAATGAGTTTTATCAGCACCAGAGAGTTGGACTATAAATTAAAATAGTAATCCTCAAGTACATAACCTTTAGATGTAATAAAATATGCCTAGCGAAATGAAATAGCAGCATTAGAATATTCGCCTGAAAAGATGCATAATACTTGACAGAGAAACATCAGAGGAATTAACAGAGCAAAAATAGAATACGCCTCCAGGATGTGGTGAAATGTTTACCCTAAGAGAAAAGGATATTGCTGATAGTAGCTGTACAGTAGAGGCTAAGGAATATTGAAGGACCCCTGTGACACTCAGCTGGAGGTGTGGCTGTAATGAGACCTGTTACACCGACAGTCAAGATCCACAATAACACTTCACTCAGTTTGGTATAATTGGCAGCAGCGGTGTGAGGTTGTGAGAGTTGTGCTTGTTTGTTCGTTCGTTTGTGGGGAGCAACATAAGCACATATCTCGAAAATATTGATGGAAGATGGTAGGTGCAGAACATATATTAATATGCCTATCGGAAAGGGTCCAAAATTCATACCCTAACAACCTGTAAACGATCTCTGTAATTGTCAACATCACACACATTACACTTTGATATGTTTGTCACCCTGGCACTAGAGTTCAGCTTAATTGTTGGATATGTGTTGGAGGTCTTGTCTTTTATCAACACACATACGTATGTATAAAAATATGTATACTTGTTATAAATGGCTTTTCCAGTTAATGTAGATGATCATGTGCTTCAGAGGTATGTACAGCCATGGCTGATAGTGCTGGACCAGGGTCCAAGAAGTTTTGGAGAGTAACTGAACAGAGTTCGAAAAAGTGAGTCTTCTAAACCTCTCTCAACGTTGAGAATGGTTTGGAAAATTCACTTGTTCGAACTCTGTTCAGTTGCTCTCCAACACTCCTTGGACCCTGGTCCAGCACTATCAGCCATGGCTGTACATACCTCTGAAGCACATGATCATCTACATTAACTGGAAAAGCCATTTATAATAAGTATGGAATAATTACCTCAATTATTCTTTAGTAAAAGCAAAACACGATATTTTCAATTGACTGTTCACCTTATGTTCCGTAGATGTCAGCACCATTTTTGTAAGAATCTCAGTTGGCTACATTTCGCTACTGCTTCATTAACCTGGATGAAGAGGTGGAGGGAAACGTTGACAATAAAGGCTCCTCTTCTAATGAATGGTAGCTATTTTTACTTATTGTGTGTGTGTGTGTGTGTGTGTGTGTGTGTGTACACTATTACAACCACTGCCTTAATGACATTGCCACTGGTGTAAAATCCCATGTTTAAAGTCAGGATGTGTTACCCAATAAACGCATGAGTATGTTTGTATATGAGAGAGAGAGAGAGAGAGAGAGAGAGAGAGAGAGAGAGAGAGAGAGAGAGAGAGAGGGAGAGAGAGAGAGAGATCACGACTAGACGGACGCAAAAGAAGAGAAGGGAAACGGAATGAAACAGCGAGGCGTGCAAGAAGAGATGGAGGCAGAGATGCGAGCAGGGGGAAATGTAGCACGACAAGGAAGAGGGGAATATAGCAGGCTGAGAAAAGATGGAAACAAACCGAACAAGGAGGAGAGAGTCGGGGGGAAAGATGGCTAGCCTATGCCTTGTCTAAAACATGGGAAATTGAATGTAAAGTGGTGGAGGGGCAGGCAGGAGAATGGAGAAAACAAAAAGATATGTGTGTGTTTAAGATCAAGAAATGATATATATATATATATATATATATATATATATATATATATATATATATATATATATATATATAAGGTGACACTGGGAGCCTGGGAGGAAGAGAGAGCAGGTTAGGAGTCAGAAAGGAATGTACTGATGAAGTATCGACCGTCACGTATTGCTGACTGACCCTATGTTCCTTATCATTAACAGAGAGAGAGAGAGAGAGAGAGAGAGAGAGAGGAGGGAGGGAAAGAAAGAGTGAGATAGGAGGGAGGGAGAGAAAGAGTGAGAGAGGAGGGAGGGAGAGAAAGGGAGAGCGAGGAGCGAAGGAGTGAGAGATAGATGCGTAGTAGATATAGATACAGATGCGTAGTAAATACACATATATGGAGAAAAGGAATAGGAGTGAGATATTAGGCACGAATATATAAGAAATATATGATAGAAAGCGATATAATGTTCGCCTAGTACAAGAGCAGGAAGTTGATAGGGGATCAATGAGATTATTACGAGGGAAATGTTGGGAGGCAGATGGTTTTGGAGTGGAAAGAGAAAAAAAAAAGAACATCAGAGTTTTTAGATACCAAGTACTCTTAGACACCTGAAAGGAAAACAACTTCTTATCTAATTTTCTTTAAAATGTAAAAAACAATAAACTATATTGAAATGCCTATAGCAATAAACATCAGAGGCATACAGTACATCACAACGCTATCCAAAATAAAAGTCAATGATAATTAAGTCCATTTGCATTCGACCGTAAAAAATCATCAAACAAAAAATAATGAATTATTAATATTAAAATGTTATTGTAATGGCTTTGCTTCACGGCAGGACAGCTTAAAAAAAAATAGTGTATCATTTTATTGGCAGTACTTATCTACAACTGTTCCGATTGCAATTACACTTATTGTACTTAGCAAAACTAGCGTATCATTATTGAGGGTAAGAAAAAGTGTTATTTGTCTGTATAATGTTTCGAGTATTTAAGTTGTTGTCATGAATAAAAGTCTCTCCCTACCCCTCTCCCCCTCCCCCCCTCCCCTTCCCCCCCCCCCCCTCTCTCTCTCTCTCTCTCTCTCCCCCCCCCCTCTCTCTCTCTCTCTCTCTCTCTCTCACTCTCTCTCTCTCTCACTCTCTCTGTAGTCTGGTCCCCCTCTTGAGTTGAACATTTTCCTGGGTGACGAACAAAACTAACCAAATCACCACATTCCCTCCTGCTCTCCCCTGTCGCCTTTCCCCTTAGTTGACTCCCTGTGTTTCCCCTCTCTCCTATACTACAATTCTTCCTCTCACTTACCGCCCTTATGTCCGCTTTATTCTTCCTCCTCTCCATCCTTCTCGTTCCCCTTATGTATACCTGTTACTTTATTCCTCTGCTATCTCTCTCTCTCTCTCTCTCTCTCTCTCTCTCTCTGACCTACTTCCTTTTTCCCTGTTCAGTGACTCGCCTTTGCCAGTGTATATAAATAGATACTCCTTGCTCTTTCACTTTCTCTGATTGCCTCTCTCTCTCTCTCTCTCTCTCTCTCTCTGTTTATTTATTTCCCTCTCCCATCCCTTTGTCTCCTTCATTCTCTCTCCTTTTCTCCTTATTAGTTATCAAATGTAAATGTTTATCTGTGTTTTTGTATCTATCTAATTATGCATCTATCTAAGCATCTATCAATCAATCTATCTATCTATCAGTCTATCTATGCAATTATCAATCGATCAATCTATCTATCTATCTATCTATCTATCTATCTATCTATCTATCTATCTATCTATCTATCTATGCAATTATCAATCTATCTATTTATCTATCTATCTATCTATCTATCTATCGTACGTACCTGTCAACAGTTCTTAATTAATCTGACTTTGGTTAGTGAAGATAACGATGAAACTTAAATTGATGCTGGTTCCCCAAACATAATATCTATTCGAAAGAGGAAGTGACAGGTGACCAAATAGATGACGACTCCGAATGTGAAAGTTACTAGACTCCTTTTTTTAATGTGCGCTGAACCTTGAACACGAAAAGAGAGAGACGGGGAAATGAAGATACGGACGGGGGTAACATGCCATCAGTATATAGCTGACGGATGACCCACTTTTAGGAGAAGAAATCTATGAAAAAATAAAAGAAGGATATTTAGGACACGCACTCACGCATACATACACACACACATACATACACACACACATACATACATACATACACACATACACACACACACAGCACACACATACAAATCACACACACACACATACAAATCACACACACACACATACAAATCACATACACACACACACACACACACACACACACACACACACACACACACACACACACACACACACACACATATACACACGGTAAACTGAAGCAAACGCAATGCTAACAAAACCGTACAAACATATGGTGAAATAAATTAACACAAAGCTAACAAAACACAATCAATTTACGGAAAAAAAAAAAAAAAAATGAACCAAACACAAAATCTAACCCACATTTAATTAAGAAGCAGACGACGCAGAACAGAACATACAGGGCAGTGAAGGGTAGTCAAAAAATAATGTGTGTCCCTACATAACATAAGTATTGCTGATTTAAGAGTCTGGAAACTGGGACACATGACAACACAAAACACAACAAAGGCAAAGCGAGTGTTCATCTGTGAGTCCTAATGCTGCATGGAAGACACAGTTTCTTGCATCACACGTACACGACTAGTTCAGTACATTGACCTTTTGGACGTTGCACCTTTTAGAAATGTTGTAGGTTTTATTCTGTGCTTAGATTTTTTTCTGTGTTGATAATAATAATAATAATAACCATAATAATAATAATAATAATAATAATAATAATAATAATAATAATAATAATAATAATATTAACAATGATAATAATAATAATAACAATAATAATAATAACAACAACAACAATAATGAAGTATTAATACTAATACTAATATTAATAATTGTTATTACTATTAATAACAATAATACATAATTATTTTCTTATCCATACTATATTATCAACCAGTATGCATACATACGTGCATACATCCATACATATTATATACATCCCTTCTTCCACTTTCAATTGCCTTCCTACCTCCTACATTCAATCCGAGCACATCCTTTCACTGTCTGGCATAAAGGCTTTCACCAAAGTGTAGATGAATCCCACATACAACTATCTTTTTTTTTTCGTTTACTCACACTCTCTATATTCCTTTCTGTTATTTGCAATATCTTACTATTTCACTCTCAGTATCATACAAATTCCTTTATCAAATATTTTGCATCTTCCTCGTTAATAGTCTCTCATATTCCTTTCAGATTTACAGTAATATAATTATGTCACTCTTAGTTACCTCTCTTTCATTCTTGGTACCTGTTCTCATTTTAAATGTCTTTTGCATTGAACATCAGGCCCTCTCGCTCTCATTATCTGTCATTAAATTTCTGTTAATATTTTATTCTTGCTTCTAATAT
>JAWQEG010004929.1:0-25104 GCA_033782935.1 Petrolisthes cinctipes
GTTAATGAAAAAAATTAAGCTCAAAAATTATTGTTTGTTTGTTTTTGTCTTGAAAAGCGTCTACACATCTCAACAATTTTCTTTATCTCAACTTTCTTTAGTTTCAGTATTTAGGAAAGTTGAAAGAAACATAGAAACAAAACAAAACATAGTAACAAAAAGTATCGGGTTCAAAAAAAAAAAATATATATATATGAGAGGATGACTGTATGTGTGGTGGGAGGAAGGGGGGAAGAAGAAGGGGGAAAGAGGAGGAGAAGAAGGGGGAAAGAGGGGGAGGAGGGGGGAAGAGGGGGAGAAGGGGGAAAGAGGGGGAGAAAAAAGGGGGAACAGGGGGAGAGGATGGGGAGAAGAGAGGGGGTGGAGGATAGAGGGGAGGGGGGAAGAAGGGAGAGAGGGGCAATGCGGGGGCAAGGATGGGGGTAGGGGGGCAAAGAGGGGTGAGGGCAGATGTATAGGCCTGATGGAACCCTCCTTGTACATTATCACGTCATGTCCACCAATCACAGCTACTCTAATCCATTACTCTACCCACCACCCACCACCCACCACCCACACACACACACACACGTCCCATAACACCCCAGAGACCATAGATTCATACACCCATACATACATCCAGCCAGCCATCAATCCATCCATCCATCCATACATCCATCTACCCAGCCAGCCAGTCAGCCATCCATCAATCCAGCCATCAATCCATCCATTCATCCAGCCAGCCATCCAGCCAGCCAGCAAGCCAGCCAACTATCAATTCATCCAGCCATCCAACCAGCCTTCGTCACGGGGTGGGTGACTTCATCCACCTTGGCCACCACACAGCTCAAAAACAACCCCCCAACACAGCGTATCGAAGAGAGAGAAAGGTAAAAATACGCGACTATCAACACCCGGCACCTCATAGGAGACTCAAGCCAAAAGAAGGGAGGGAATGGAGGGGAGCAAAGTATAAAGGCTGCGGTTGTTTTCGTCCCAAGAGCGAGAGAGAAAGAGAGAGAGTGGTTTCGAACTCGTGGGGATCTCTCGCTCTCTCCCTCTCACTCTCTCGGTTTATTATCTTTCTCTCTCTCTCTGTTTCCCTCTTCGCTGGGCCTAGCTTCGATCATCATCATCATTGGAGGGGGCCCCCGCAAGGATTAAACCCCCATCAAGGAGTAATGACCATCTCAACCTTTCTGCGTCACTAACAAGATTTGTTCTTTGACTTTTGTTTTCGTTGTTGGTTGTGTTGTCTCCTCTCAGCTAAATGAAAGGCAAATATTAATGGTGCAGTAAGATTTTGTGCTGCCTTTATACTGTGGGGACAACACCTCCCCTCTCAGAGTTATTGTTGTGATAAAAGAGGGGGGAAGCCTGATAAGACACGGCCTTTGTTTCTCTTCCCTCTCAGCGTAAAAATCGCCACTCTTGTGTTTCCAGACCTCGCGATATATCGGCAAACCATGGACAGAAATGAAAAATGCATTTCGGATATAACAATCACTCCTTTCCATAATCGAACTTTGGAATCCATTTAAAATTCTATATCCTCACAGATTCTGGTCCTTTTTCACTCCATTACAGAGCGTCGGGTTGAGGGTCAATTTATAATCCCCGTTGGTTCTCCTTCATAGTGCCAGGGAGGGTTGAGCCCCGATACAGTAGACTCTCCTCTCTTTATTCCATTCCAGGGGTCACCGTCGGACTCAACATTATGCAACACACCACTGCTACTCGGGTAAACTTTGCTTTGCATCATGAAGGGTGGAGGGGAGAGGATAGGGAGTGTGTGTGGCGGGGGATGGTGTTCATGTAGCGAGGGGAGGTAGGGGGTAGGTGAGGGGGGGGGGGGCCTTCACAGTACTCCTCCACCACGGCCAGGTCTGGAGTTGTGCTGGCCTCAGTGCTGCCAAGGAAGGGGTCGCCTCACCAACTAAACAGACACACCTTTACTCACTCCACTTTCACTGTCTCAAATACTACTAATACCGACCACCACGATTACACAGTGTACGGCGAAAGTATATTATATTCACCAAGGTATAACGTGGCGAGTAAAGGTGTCTCTATCCGGTGTTTATGTTGAGTCCAGAACAGAGGAGAGAGTTGAGGTGCTGGTAGAGCTGCAAGGAGGAGCCGTAAGGTCCAGTTAGCGGTGGCGAGGTGCCGCGAGCGTGACCCTTAAGGACTGGGCCCCGTTGGTGTATTGATCCTTGCCGATTGTTTTCCAGCACTGGTCGTAAGGAAGGCGTCTTGCCAGCAGGTGCGGGCGTTCCTCTGCTTTGGTCAGTTTCCCATTGTGGAGCGTCCGTCTCTGCGACACTGGGCCCCCTCCTCTTCCACCTTAAGAAACTTCCTCCACCTCCACACCTACTCTCACTCTCATTTCCACCAACACCATCTCTACTCTCACTCTACCCCTAGAACTTCTACTTCCACCTTCTCTTCCATCTACACCTCTGCTCTCTCCTCCCACCTTAAAAAATCCACCATCACACAAAACTTACTGCTCTGGAACTCCCTCAAACCACCACCACCACCACCACCACCACCCTCTTTACAAACTTCCCTTCCTCCTTACGCACACATCTTACATTGCGGTTGATCTCACAGCCCCAATTAGCAGAGGGAACATCGAGATAAGAATCACATCCTCCTCCTCCTCCTCCTCCTCCCCCTCCTTCTACCCAACCCAACCCGACCCCCTCCGAGAAAACGAAGCCGGGGGGAGAGAGGCGATGTCTTTGTCGATGGAAGCTGGGACCTCGGCAGGGGAAGTGGAACAAATATATGGGCGTATAGAGAGGATATATGGGGTCAGGTCCAGGAGTGTGTGGCCTTGTAGTGATGGATGGGGTGGGGGTGTTTCCATCATGCCTCTCCCTCTCCAACCCCATCCCCCACTCTTCACCTCCCTCCCTCTCTCTCTCTCTCTTTCTCTCTCTCTACCCCTTTCTATTTTTCTCTCTCTCGTAACCACCTCCTCTCACACACTACCTTATCTTCTCTCTCTCTCTCTCTCTCTCTCTCTCTCTCTCTCTCCTCTCTCTCTCTCTCTCTCTCTCGTAACCACCTCCACACACACACTACCTTATCTCTCTCTCTCTCTCTCTCTCTCTCTCTCTCTCTCTCTCTCTCTCTCTCTCTCTCTCTCTCTCTCTCTCTCATGACGTTTCCTTTCGCTGTTTAATTTAACTTCTCCTCACCTTTAACTTTGCTTGTTTTCAAATCTTTTCATGTCCGCGTTACCTCGTATTTCACCAACTTGATTCTTTGGAGTCGCTGGGGAAACATGAATTTTTATGGACCAGCTATAAAATCCTTGCCCCCCCCCCTCTCTCTCTCTATTTCTCTCTTTTTTTCTCTTAGTTCCTCTTAGTTTTGTCTCACTTTCTCTATGTCTCTTATTCTCTTTCTCTTACTTTCTCTTTCTGTCTCTCTTCTCATACTTTCTTTCACTTTCTCTCACTTTCTCTATTTCTCCCATTCTCTCTCTCTAACTTCCTCTTACTTTTCTCTCGCTTTCTCCATGTCCCTCTTGCACGCATTCTCTCTTTCTCTATGTCTCTCTAATTCTCTCTCTAGTGACGTCATTCCACCACCACCACCAGCCAGCTCCTATACTTAAAACAGAGGAACACATTAATTCCTATTCGTATAATTAATTAACTCATAGGTCAGCCTTTCATACTCTCTAGAAAAAAAATCTTTATGGGCCAGAGGCTGTCGTCACGAAAAAAAAAAAAAAAATAAAAAAATAATAATAATGATAATAATAATAATAATAATAATAATAATAATAATAATAATAATAATAATAATAATAATAATAATAATAATAATAATAATAATAATAATAATATAAAAAAAAGTCTTGCTGGGCCTTAGATCTACAGTATATAGACAAAGCAAACAGTGGGGCCAGAGTAATGTAATAAAAAATAATATAATAAATATAATAAGAGTAATAATATATACAACTAAAAACATTGGCCTACTTCCTGTCCATTCTTATATACAGGATGGTCACCTTGGAAAACTAATCATCATTTTATAGTTCACAAAGTACGGTAGAACTTAACATTCATTCCCCTGACAAGCATATAATTTTCCCTTCTTAATTAAAGATTTTCCTCTTGGGGTTAACTACTAATTCTAATGTTCCAAAGGCCCTCACAAAACACATCAGATTCATACCATATAATTACAGACTGAATATTTTGGAGTTTTGTGTGTGATGAGTTTGATGGTGTTATTGGTGGTACCCTGGAATCACTCTTCTTTAATTCCTCTCCTGTACCTGTGTGTGAGTGACCATGTGCCTGTATGTATGTGTACGCTTGTGTGTATGTTGGTGAGTGAGAGTATAATTTATGTGTATATGTGTACGTGTTGTATATTTGTGTACATGTATATGTGTTCGTGTGTGGTGCGGGTATGTAAGTAAGTAAGTAAGTAAGTTTATTGTCACATTGAATAATTATACATACAACATGAAAATTTTCTTGGTACAGAGCTCACCTGTATGGCTACAAAATTCTACATAAAACCATATAGTTAGAAAAGAGAGACATCAGCGAGAGGATAAGGAGTTATATATTTTAATACTTATTGGGATAAAAGAATTCTTAAATCTAAATGTATATACGTATGCTTGTGTGTACGTATGTGTGTGTGTGTGTTTGTGTGGACGTATGTGTGCGTGCGGGTGTGTACGTATGTGTGTGTGTACATGTGTGTGTATGTGTGTAGAAACAGCAGCAGCAGTAGTAGTAGTGTCGTCTCACAACACATAGTCTCCTGCCACACCTCAACACTCACCCCTGCCTCCTGGACTGGGCCCGGCTCTGAACGAACCAAAGTGAACCGTGTCGCTGGCTTGAGTTTCCTCCGGGTTCTCACACCCTATTATTAGTCCATTTTAATCCTTTTGTTTCCGGCATAAAAGATGGATTGTCCTCCAGCATGGGGAATACGTTTGAGTGAAGGTATTTTCTATAGGACTAAGGGTCAGATGGACATTGGATATTAATTGGAATCCAGGGGAACATGACCTCTATTGTAGGGTGACCATAGATGCGACGGGAGGGACTGGGGGGTTACACGGGTAAAACAAGCACCCAAGGTAATTAGGATCGAATTCTCTTCATGGCGTTTCGGATCCTGTCTGAATATGATCTAATAGCGTCCAGCCCAGCCCTACACACTCGCCTTACATGGCCACCTCTACCTCCCACCCTGTGTTCTATACTTCACATTACATTTATCTTTATCAATTATTATACGTTATATTGCTTTATAATAGTTCGGTAGTAAAAGTAATTATTTTATTTAGTCTGCACACATATATCTGTTAACTCCCACACCAATATTTGTTTTTTTAACCAATTCGTCTAAGCAGAACGAGACACCTTTTCTCGCCTTCGAACGCAGCCCATCCATAACAAAAACAAAGGCGGTTGCCCCTCTTAGCAAATCGAAAAGGAGAATCAAACTATAAAAATACCGAGTGGTGAATGGCCTGCAAGACCTATGAAAACACTATTGAACATTTTGGAGCCCACATGTTGGTTGGTTGGTTGGTTGGCCGAGCACCATAGGTAAACCAGTTTGGGGCAGCGGTTGGTTGTGGTGCTTCTCTAGTCCGGTGGTGTCCCTTGCTTCCTTGCAGTACCGGACACACCTCGTCAGACCCACCTTTTTCAGGCACCCAAAATAAACCACAAACATCATAATGAAACTATTCAATGACACCTTCGTATAGAGGAAGGCAGAAAAAAAGAGACACACTCACTTATTCACATAGACATGCACACCCATACTCACCAATAGATGCATGTCCATATTTATGTATTCAAACATTTATTATATATACAACGCGAACAAATATATATGTACAAAACAGAAAGAGAAAGTAGGGGAGGAAGAGAAAGGGTGGGAGTGGGAGGGAAAGGATGGTGGTGGGAGTGCATGGGAGAGAAAGGGTTATGGTAGGGAAGGGTGGTGGTGAGGGTGGTGGTGGTGATGGTGGTGGGGGTGGGGTTGGGGTGGTCACCGAGGCCCCTCACTGTGCCCGGGCAGCTCGTATTACGAACGGACGTTTCGCCTCTGCTATTAAATGAAAATAATCTAATGAGGTGCATAACGAAGTTCTGAGAACCGTTCCTGGAGAGCGGGTTCGTTACGATGCTTAGAGTCATCAAGACGCCGACCCAGCAGCGGAAGTAGTCCCTCAATGAGATTTAATAGAGCAGAGGCTTAATTAGATGACATGCCCTTTGTATTCACTTTATACGCAAATTTAATATCACAGATAATCTATGAATTAGGCTATATCGTAGTCTATGTTATTTACTATACCTATATGAACGAAGATGTGTAATCTACAGCAAATAATTTGCTTCAGTCCTATGTAGAGTTCTTTAAGGATGAAAATGGCACATGTGTAAATGAACGATGAAAATTGTTATTACAGCTTCGTGTTGTTATTTTGTTTTCATATTTACTATACCAGACCCCAGAAAACCAGGGAATGAGAGAATCCTTACGTATAAATATCAAAATGTAACATTATCGTACACAGAAAATTTTCATAATCAAACATTTGTAGGATCTATTATATGAGTAATGTTCTTACTTCTGTCTAACTTATGAATCTACCTTCGGTCTGTGTCTGGCTCTTCTCTACTTCTGGATTGCAATATTACGTAAAACTACTATATAAATAAAACAATTAAACTCATTGCTCAGAATTAGAATATCTTTATGGTTTCCAATGACTGAAAGAATTAATATTCATTTTATCGTCATAACACCAGAAAACTAGATAATCTTAATTTTATTAAAAATTACAATAGACGCCCCTTATGCTTTTCCTGAGGCTGAGGGAATCAACATCCGCCTGAGGTGATGCCTGGAATGTCATTCATCTCATGCATTATATCTCCTGAATAACCACAACCTGACCCACCAAATTCCAGGCCTTGTCCCCCAAACACACACACACACATACACACACAGTCATTTAAAGTCTGGACCATAAAGGGTACAAAAGTGCACCTGCTGGGAGTGACCGTGAGCTGACCAGGGGCCGGCCACTCCTGCACCTGGCCACACCACAACACAGCCATCCGACCATCACTAATACCTGACCAATCTTCCCAGCACTCCTTCCCACACATCACAACTTCTTGGTCGTAATGCCCATAGATTGTTTAGTATACTCACATGTTAATATTATTGCGACTTCGTGTTACTTGGCCATGCTGGGAAGATGGCTGTGAGTGAGATGACGTAGCTTCTTTATTGAGACACAGCACCAAGGAAGGAAGGAAGAAGGAAGGGAAGGAGGATAGAAGGACGAAAGGAGGATGGAAGGACGGAAGAAGAGACGGAAAGAGGATGGAAGGACGGAAGGAAGGAGAGAGGGATAAAAGGAAGGGAAGGAGGCCGAGATGGTGAAGCTCCTTGGTAGTGATGGACGGCACTCATCATCCAAGAGAAAGACCCTCAGCTTCTCCTCATTACACCTCATCACCCCCGCCACCTCCTTGATCACTCATCTAATTACTCACAAAATTACTCTAATGTGATTGGGTCTGCCGGCTATTGTCGGTAATTAAAAGCACGAATTGCAATTAGGAAATCATCATCAGGGAGAGTTTGTGGTCGTTCCCAACTCGATCACCTCCCCGTTATATACCCTTCCTCCCACGACACACCCCTGCTCTTCCCTTTCCTTCCCTTCCCCTTGAGGCATTCATTTACCTATTTTTCTAATAATTATCCACTCACAACGTCGACCGAATCTGTCCCTTCCTCCAAGACGAGCCGCAAGCAACCGGAATTTTCTTATTACGTCGATTATCTGTGCAAACGAGGCGTAATCACTAGGCTGAGGAGGCGAGGCGAGGCAAGACAAGGCCAGAGAAGACCATCTTGGCCTCGCTGTCCCCGGTGACTTATGGCAACTGCACACAACGTCTGCATTAAACTTCCTTCCTACATCATCTCAGGTGTCTCAAGGTGGGGATTAAGATCATTCCAACTCGTTCTGGGTTGATCATATCTTGACACGTCATAAATATCGGCGTTTTCGTCGGAACAGAAAGAGAGTACATCACCGGCGGGCAGCCAACATAAAACTAACCTACCAATAACATAATAATTATATATTTTATACTCGCAGACTGGCCAGCTTTACGGGCCTAATTATTGTTTTGAGATATTATCCCAGACGAAGCTCGAACCCAGGCTTTCTTTGTTCATGTATTAGATGCATCTGACCCTCCATGACGACGTTGTTTTAAGACTAATAAACAAAAATGCTTTTGTGTTTATTATATAAATCACTAAATCTTATTCATGTTCATCTACACGTCACAACATAAGTTGGAATTATTAAACAAAACTGTACATCAAGGCCAATTTACTTTACTATGCTGAATGTATGACTTCAAGATTATCATCCTATATGGTATGGGAAAAATCTTCATTCAGTTATGTAAATGACTGTTATAATAATGTAATCATATAATGGAGATTTAATTAAAAAGTTGCGTCACCAGTTTACAAGCATACACTTTACTAGAGTACCTGTGTGAAAATTGTGTGTTCATAGTCATTACTACACAATCTTTATCACTCAGATGAAAGTATATATGTGTATATTACCTGACAAGAATTCTTTCATGTGTAATCTGTGACTAGCATCTGTCTCAATGGCCCATCTGTGACCCTAAATTTCCACATTTAATATCAGTGGTTATTAATTTTTAACCGTTTAACAATTTTTGCAATTTTCTTATAACACCTTGAATTATACACTGTTAGTAATGTTACGATGTTGTGAAGTGCAGGGGAATGGAAGGATAGTCTACCTGGGACTTTACCAAAACACGAATACAGGGACAACTACACATAACATTACTATTTTTATCTCCAGTTGGCGACCACATCCCTTTTATAAAACCCCCTTTCCCCTCCCTCAGTCCACTGGGAGTCTCTGGGCGGCTGGCTGCTCCTTGTTGTTTGCTTAGCCGGCCAAACTAATGAAGCAGTCACGCTATTTGTTGTGTAGGGGAAAAAATATACTGGTACTACCTGCCTGTCCCCACAACCCCCTCCCCTCCTCACTCCACCACCAATAGAAGAAAAAAAAAAGAGGCATAAAACTTCCCACGCCTCCCTCCCGTTTTCTTTAGTGCCTTCAAGAGTACACCAGAGAGAATGGAAATGCGTTTAGGCTGTACTCTAATACTTACACTTCTCCACTCGTAATAAACTGTTAATTAATTAAGCACTCTCAGCCTCGTCACTCAGAATCTGAACAATTAAACATTCTTCATTGACTGAGACTTAAAATTTTAATGAACAGAAGGACTAAATTTATTACTGAAACATAAAGTATAATAATAGTATAATAATCACTTGTATGTTTGTCACTATTTTAGAACCTGATAAAGTTAATCCACTCTTATTTCCAATATATAACAACTTTCTAACCAATAATGACATTCATACATGTTCCCTAAAGAGGCCCCCTTAAGTTTTGGGGTAAATAGAAGGCTACGGATCCTTCCAAACTATGCTAAAATACAGAATCTTTACTCGTACAATGAGGTAATAAGATGTTAAATTTCTTGCACTGCTTGGAGGAATCAGTAGTCCTCCAATTCGTCCTCAAAAGGTGACCCTCCTAACCTTTAATTAAACAATGACTGACAATTGTTTCCATTTCCTCTGTGGCTAATAACAACACAACTTCTCATTTCGGAGGCTAAAGGCAATTCTTACGTCCAAATGTTAAAGACTATTTCAATCAATGGACAAACATCGGCTAAATTCATACAGTCATAATAACCTTTTCCTAACCACATAATTATGATATTACGTGATATTGTAAAAAAAATCTAGTGTCTGTGTTAAGGGACCCTGTGATGTAGTCAGAGAATTGTAGTTATACGAGTCCTTCAAATATTGCCACGAAACACCACCTATAAGGAAGGAGTATGTTTTGTGGCGTGATCTGGAGGAATCACAGGGTCCTTAAAAGGGTAATTAATACACTCTTGGTAAATTTGAGCGCCTTGTTTTCTCCAAAGTATGCTGAGAAACAGTTCTTGCATAACATAAATAATGTTGACCTGTTACTTGGAATAGTTTGGGGGAATCAGTTACTCCAGATTTATCAATACTGGCATATCCCCTTAAACCAACCAACCAACCTTCCTACCAACCAGCCTAGCAAACTACCAACCAGCCTACCAACCCATTCACCCACCTACCAACGAACCAATCAACCTACCTTCCTACCTACCTACGAACCAACCAACCAACCAACTTGGCAAGATTCCTACCACCTGACAATTGATTTTATCATTTTCTATCGTTACCCAAACATTTCCATACGTTTGTTTACCATTTAGTTTAAGCCTTTATTAGCATTGTTATACAGACTTGACCCACATAAATAATATCATATTAACGTAGTGTGTGTGTGTGTGTGTGTGTGTGTGTGTGTGTGTGTGTGACAAGGGACAACGTTGGTCAGTGTAAGTGGGTGATTTTGTTAATTTTGACATTTGAGTAACTGGGATTTCTTTTATGTGTGAGTTGGTCAGTATGACGCCCCTATGAGTCACCAGTTCTTCCCCTCCCCTCACTTACTCACTCATGTACTCACTCTACACATAACTTTTCCCCTCACTCACTCACTTATTCACTCTACACATCATTGCTCCCCCCTCACTCACTCACTCATGTACTCTACACATCAATCCTACCCTTGTTCACTCTTCAACTCCAATCCATCACCTCTCATTCAGTACCACCAAAGTTAACTCACTCCCTCATTCTGTATTCTCGCTTTCCACTTTCCTCCTCCTCCACCCAGTACACAATTTATTCTTTCTCTTCCTTACTCAGAACTCCAATTCATTACCTCTCTATCACTACCAAAATTAAAAAACTCTTTCCTTCACTCTGTATAATATATCCTCACCACATTTTCCTTCCTTCACTCAGCACAACACTCCTTCCCTCACCCACTCACTAAAAATTAACTTTCTTCTTCACTCCCTATCCTCAACTCACTATTTATTTGTCCCCCTCATTCACTCAGCAAACACTCCAACCTCCACCAAAACCAACTCCTTCCATGCATCACTCCGTACTCTTAATTATTCTTCTCCCTCATTCACTCACTCAGCACGCCACTTTTCTCTGCCCTCAGCACCACCATCCCGTCCGTCCTTCCGTCCGTCCGCCCCTCCTCCTCCGCCGCCTCCCTCCGCCCTTCTGGTCCAAAGCTGTGTCGTGTGTCCCTCAAGTTGCTGCTAACAAAACTAGCTAATTATTTGCATGCTACGCGGGAATTTTCACCCCCGGCGCATCACAGGCTCAGTACGACGCTGGCCAATGTCGTGATTAAAACGGATGCAGTCACCGATTCTCACTCTTTCTCTCTCGTTTAAAATTTACAGCCATTTTCATTTTTCTATATATTTTACTCAGAAGAACGGGAGCCTATTAGTAGAAATGTTTATAAACGGATTTCCAGCAAAGATGGTTGTGTGATACCGTGCCAGTTCGGTCAATTAACTTTTTAAGCATTCTCAAACGCAGCATGACGCACTTTTCCCCTCATAAAACCGGGCTCGCTGCCCTTCTCCCCTCAGATGGTTGCAAGGCCGCGAGTGGGTCGGTACAGCTGCTGGAACAGGGACGCTATCACAGAAAATGGACCAGACCTGACACCAGCACCGTTCTCTCTCATAGTTTCTGGGTAACTTCTCTAAGTATTGTACGTGATGAAGCATTTACTGTATATATTTTCTTCTGCCGGTGATCAGTGTCAAATGTTGTTGTTGTTGTTTTTTTATGAAAATACTATCAGGAAGGTATTTTCTTCAGCGTGTATAAATGTCATACTAGGGGTTACCGAGTTGTTGCTTAATTTTAACTATTGTCATTTGATTAACCTGAAAACAAAGTATTTAATGAAAACATTACAGACATTATCATCTTCATTAACGTACAGTTGAGCAAGTAGAAAGTGCAAGTCAAATATGAGTGGATATGGCCACATCTGGCTACCACTCAAAGTTTCAGCCAGTCACATTCCACTTTACATTGGCTGTGGAGTCTTAATGATTCATTGATAAAAATAACAGGATTTACTACAAAGAACTGAAAGTTATTGCCATATACACTCATATTTATCTGGCACTTTCTACTGGCTCAACTGTACCTGTGCATATATACAGGACGTTTCAAAATGAATAACTTACGCTATATACATGACACACACATACACACACACACACAAGAAAGAAACGGCGAAAAATTAGCTTCTATATCCTCAAAAGCTGATGCCTTCTACTCCACCCCTGCTGCCTTATTCATTCACCATCGCACAGGGTGATGCAAAAGTATAGATTCGCAATCGTCACTACCATGTACCCTTTATTACTGCAGTGAAACAAAAAAAATTCCAGTAACTCTTTTTTTTTTTTTTTTTTTTTTAGAATTCATTTATTCTCCTCATCTGTCTGGTTGCCCGCTATTTCACATCGCTATCCTGTTAAAAAATTATTAAAATAAATACATAGGCCTACCGTATTTTAGAATGTAAGACTGTCAACCTACTTTTTGTACTACTGTGTAAAATATCATAAATCTGGTGAGTGGAAGTCGCTCTCGTCTCGTGGCTTTGCATTAATCTACAATCTTATAAATTCTACAAATCTCACCTATACTTGTTAATGTGTTCATATGTCTAAGGGCTGTGAATCTGAATGCTATACTGACTGATTTCTCATATTTATGCCTTGCAACAGAATTTTACGTTTGTATGTTTGGGCATGATCTGTTTTCTAGGACAGTGTTGAGGAATCAAGGTTTATCCATTTCGCCTTTACTACATAATGATGATTACGACACATTGTATAGCACACTTACAGTGATGAGAGGTTAATGTCACAAGTGTTATAATTTCTTTCATCCTCTGGTCAACTTACGGGACCCTATGATCGTATATGAGATCTGGTGGCTTCTGATTCCTTCTGACTATGCCACGAAATAAGCTCCTTCAATGTAGGTGGTATTTCGTGGCAATGTTTGAATGACTCTCTAACCTCCAATTTTCGGATTACATCACAGGGGACTTAAGTGCTTCCTCATGCTTATAGTTCCTTCCTTGGGGGCTGATGGACAGACAACACCCACAATTTGAAAGCAGTAAACCTGACCCTAGAAAGGACAACCAACACACCTGTATGCATGGGCCGCCTCTTGAATACAGGTCAACACATGCAGGGATTCGTGTCATTATAACCCATACCAGGTGGACGACGACGTATGCTTTATGGAGAAGAGAGAGAAGAGCAAAGACAAGACTAACCACTCAAAACTATGCCTAAAATAAAGAGGGGAAAATCTAACAGCTCTTACTGAATAGCTGAATTCATGAAGGAACGAAGAATATAAGAAGGAAAAATATCGAGGACGAAGGTTATTCAGTTTATTATCATTTGGCTGTCTCATTTCCAAGTAGTGCAAAAACTAGCAGCAGAAGGAACCTGTACCAGAAAGAGTCATAACTGAGCCCCTCCCACCAGAGCTGTATATATACCATTAACATTCAGGTGTGGGACTGTACAACACATACCTGCCTGATACTACTACTGCTACTCTCACGACGTCCTTGGGTTTCAACTTTGACAATTTGATTCCTTCACTCTCTCTCTCTCTCTCTCTCTCTCTCTCTCTCTCTCTCTCTCTCTCTCTCTCTCTCTCTCTCTCTCTCTGGCGCAGTACAGACGTTATGAGAATGAGTGAAATTCGATCAATAAGTCGAGTGAAATCTAATAAGAGCAGCACACGGAAGCTTGGGGACCCAATACGTCTACAAGTTAACCCATGAAAAATGCAACATGACTTTTGAATTTTCCACCAACCAATTCGAGGGGAATCTTACGGTGGAGGCGAGCAAGGCATTCCTCATCTCTAACGGTTAGGTTAAGTTATGTGGAGGTGAGCAAAGCATTCCTCTCCTCCAAAGGTTAGGTTAAGTTATGTTGAGGCGAGCAAGGCATTCCTCGCCTCCAAAGGTTAGATTATGTTAGAATAGGTTAGGTGGAGGCGAGAAAAGCATTCCTCGCCTCCAAAGGTTAGGTTAGGTGGAGGCGAGCACAGCATTCTTCGCCTCCGAAGGTCAGATTAGGTTAGGTTAGGTTAGGTGGAGGCGAGCAAAGCATTCCTCGCCTCCAAAGGTTACAACGTTATTTCAATTAACCAACAGAGAAAAATCCGAGACTTAGGAGCTTTGGACAACATGACAACTTGGACTAACCCCAGGTGGATTACCTTCTCGCAGGTAAACCCCTGATGTTCAAGGGATAAGGGGGCCATAATTATAATATGGGAGATTTGAATGCAAGGCCTGCCTCATCACTATAATGCGAAACAAACTCACAATCACCTACATTTCTTTTATCAATCGTCACTTCCCCCTAACCCCTACTGCCCCTCCTCCTCCTCCTCCTCCTCTTCCATCCCCCTCTCCTCCTAATCCTAATCCTAATCTTAATCCTTTACCTTCGTTACTTAATTAATACAAGGTGTAGTCAGTCACTCATAAGCAGAAAGTAAGACACCAGGTAACCATACATTACTGAACACATATGGAAGATAATGGGAAAGTATTAAGGGGGTGCGGGAGTAGGGGACAGGCTTGGGGGAGTTTGGGGGGTGCGGGAATAGGGGGACAGGCTTGGAGGGGTAGAAAGCCTGTTCCCTATTCCCGCACCCCCCTAACCCCCCACCATTTCTGTCCCCCTACTCCCGCAGTAGATTTCAGCACTAAAATTAAAATCAACAAACACAAAATATGACTTTGCATGATTTTGACAAGCACAAAAAAAACTATCATTTACTTATCTATTATTATCATTATTATTTGTATTATTATTTTTTTATAAGTGTATGCTATTTATCAGGATAATGTACGCACGTCGAGTAGTTATTCATCATTCAAATATTAAAATTCTGTAAGGGAAAAAAAGACGAGTTGAGCGGGAAGCACTATTCATATCAGGAAACAATTTATCAAGTGTGATGGATGATCGGGCCACAGTTTCCAATCCTGCTAAATATTCAGTTGTTGTGGGGCGGGGAGCGGGGGGCTGGGGGGGGGGGGTGCAACTTAAGGGGGATATAGATATAGTATACTTTCAGTTCATTGGAGTGTCTTGATTCCTCCAAAGTGTGTCAGGAAACAGGACCGGATTGACACAACTAATGGTTCAAGGCCTCTCGCTTGGAATTGTTTGGAGGAATCATTTGCTCCACATTTATATACCAACACTGTACTAGCCCTAAACAGCTGAGGAAGATGCCTCTGTTGTTTATTGTTCTTTAGTACACTGTAATCCTAAGTTTGTCAAATATTAGTCAAATTGGTACGTCCATTTTGACGAATAGAGTTCTTTGAGGAAACACTACTGACAGATATGAGAAAGT
This sequence comes from Petrolisthes cinctipes, assembly GCA_033782935.1. NCBI lineage: Eukaryota > Metazoa > Arthropoda > Malacostraca > Decapoda > Porcellanidae > Petrolisthes > Petrolisthes cinctipes. Next base: position 15,505 of record JAWQEG010004929.1, read on the forward strand.
GCGTGAGTGCGTGTCTGTGTGTGTGTGTGTGTCTGTGTCTGTGTCTGTGTCTGTGTGTCTGTGTGTCTGTGTGTGTGTGTGTGTGTGTGTGTGTGTGTGTGTGTGTGTGTGTGTGTGTGTGTGTGTGTGTGTGTGTGTGTGTGTGTGTGTGTGTGTCTGTATGTATGTGTGTGTGTGTGTGTGTGTGTGTGTGTGTGTGTGAGGGGGGCATAATTGGTATACATTTACATAAAGTATATAGGAGTATACTTTTGAGGAAAGATAAACCGAAATAAACAGAAAGACAGATGGATATATAGACAGCTAAGTGAATAGAATAACAGACTCGCAGATGACGGTCCTCGATATACCCTGAAAATTTTTGTGGTATGAAATGTAGTGATGAGTGATAATGGATGTGGGTATATAGGCTTAAGGAAATAGTAAATTGCTGGTAAAATCTGGAGCAACTAATTCCTCAAAACTATTCCAGGCAACAGGATACCATTATTTTCGTTCCTTTGGTCCTGTTTTCTGGCATACTTTGGTGGAATCAAAACGCTCCATTGTGCTAGAAGTATACTGTCCCCTTAAATGAAATTATAGTAGAGAGTGGTGGGTTATAGGCTGAAGTGAACATACCCTGGGGAAAACACAGGAGTTATACATTAAAAAGAATGAAGGTTTATATCAACATCTTCCTCCATATCATGTTATCGAAGGGGGATTCTCCAAGTTGGTTCTTACAAAGCTACAGTACTGATGTCACTTAATTAAATGTTAATGGAGTAGGCAGTGTAACGGGAAAGCGGAGGGGTACAGGCAGCCAGTGGGATAGGCAGGCAGTGGGATAGGCAGGAAGAGGGGTAGGCAGGAAGAGGGGTAGGCAGGCAGTGGGGTAGGCAGGCAGTGGGGTAGGTAGGAAGAGGGGTAGGCAGGCAGTGGGGTAGGCAGGTAGTGGGATAGGCAGGCAGTGGGATAGGCAGGTAGTGGGATAGGCAGGCAGTGGGGTAGGCAGGAAGAGGGGTAGGCAGGAAGAGGGGTAGGCAGGCAGTGGGGTAGGCAGGAAGAGGGGTAGGCAGCAAGAGGGGTAGGCAGGCAGTGGGGTAGGCAGACAGAGGGGTAGGCAGGAAGAGGGGTAGGCAGGAAGAGGGGTAGGCAGGAAGAGGGGTAGGCAGACAGAGGGGTAGGCAGACAGAGGGGTAGGCAGACAGAGGGGTAGGCAGACAGAGATGTGGGTGGGCAGGCAAGCACGCAGAGAGGAAAGCAGGCAGGCAGAGGGATAGGTAGACAAGCAGGCAGAGGGATAGGAAGGCAAGCAAGCAGAGGGTGTAGACAGGAGGTGTTGTTGTTGGTGTACACATTAACAGAGAGGGAGCCGTGTACAAGCAGCGTGACGGCAGAAGGACCATTAAGGTAGGATGGCAGGGGGGCGCCGGACCATTCCCAGCTGCCACCGTGTATGAACCAGAGCACATTACCAGCCTCGTGCCGCCGACACTGGAGCCCAGGCCACCCAGTCACACTATGCAGAACGAGTCCACTGTTATGCAAATGGGGCAATCAGCACTACCCAGCACTGCAGTTTAGCCAGGAGTCTCACCACCACCACCACCAACACCGACCCGTCCCACTCCGGCCACTCCACTCTACTCCTGCTCTTCCTACTCCCCTTGCCCTCTTCATCACCCACTCCTGTTGTTCTCCTTCCTTTGCCCCCTTCATCACCCACTCCTGTTGTTCTCCTTCCTTTGTCCCCTTCATCACCCACTCCTGCCCCTCTCCTTCCTTTGTCCCCTTCATTATCCACTCCTGTTCTTCCTCCTCCTCTTGCCCCCTTCATCACCTATTTCTACTCTTGTCATCCTTTCAGCCCCTTATATTACAACTATTCCCAGCCCCTGTATCAGTACTATATCCAACCACCCATCATATGCTATCCCACAAGGCATGGACACTGATCTCCATGTGGATGCTCTCAGGAATCACAAAACAACCAACAACATATCACTATTCAACTCTAATTTTAGGCATAGGAAGCACACACATAATTCAGATGTTTTGAACTCTGGATTATCTTCCACCGAGATATGGCCAACACTATTTTCGTCAATCAAAAGTTTCAAAGACAGTGATTAGTGTTTACCATCAGACAGTCAAGTACCGCTTAATATTATATCTTTATCGTCATACGTTTACCTATAATCCATTAAGACACATATATTATTACCATGAGTGTGATAACAACGAGGAGTGTGTATTAACATTTGCTTATCAAGTACGATAGATATGACATTTCCCTTAGCAATATAATAATAAACATGTGTGTATATAATAATATATATATATATATATATATTATATATACATAAAATTATCATGTTCATGCTTGTGTCACGCAAAAAAACAGTGATGCCATTCACATGAGTTAATTTTCGCTGATGTGCTTGAATATAATAATGTTTGTGTTTAAGTCAATACACGTTGTCAGAGAAATAGAACGACTATCCTAAAATCCATACACACCATTAACGATAACATTGGCTAAAACAGTCCTCCTTATCTACAATCACCCACACTACAGTCATCACATCTCCCTTTAGTTCCTGCCCTACCATCGTCACCATCACCTTCACTATATTCACCCATCCTCTGCCACCATCTAGCACCACACGCCTTCCTACACCACCTTTCCTTACCACATCCATCCACACTCCTTCACCACCTCCAAACACATTGTCACTTAACACCACATCACCACTATGTTAGGACACCACAGCAACCATACAATCATACTATGCCACAACATAACAAGACACCATCAAGCATACACACACACACACACACACACACACACACACACACACACACACACACACACACACACACACATACACACACACACACACACACACACACACACACACACACACACACCACCCACATCAAACCACTGTCCAAATCTTGCACACAACCACCATCACACGACACCATGTCTTAATCATCAACACACTGTACTATCATCATCATACTCAGGTAGGGTACTGGGAGACGGGGAGGGGGAGGGGGGAAGCTGCCCCATCCATTGCCCGGCCCCCCCCCCTCTCCCCCACCCCTCTTCTCCTCCTCTTCCCCGGCGAGAAAGAGGTTCCTTCTCAATCAGGTCCTCAGCTCCTCCCTCCACTATGTCAACCCTCGGCCCTGTCACAGCCGGCTAATCAAGTTCTCCAGCCGGTCCTCTCCCCATAAGACGCCTGGGTGTGTGTGTGTGTGTGTGTGTGTGTGTGTGTGTGTGTGTGTGTGTGTGTGTGTAAGTAAGTGTGTGTGTGTGCGAGAGAAAGAGAGAGTACATGAGTGTGAGTGTGTGTGTTGTTTGTTTATGTGTGTGTGTGTGTGTGTGTGTGTGTGTGTGTGTGTGTGTGTGTGTGTGTGTGTGATGTGTGTGTGTGTGAGAGAGAGAGAGAGAGAGAGAGAGAGAGAGAGAGAGAGAGAGAGAGAGAGAGAGAGAGAGAGAGAGAGAGTACGTGAGTGTGAGTGTTTTTGTGTGTGTGTGTGAGTGTGTGTGAGGGAGAGAGAGTACGTGAGTGTGTTTGTGTGTGTGCATGCGTGAGTGCGTGAGAGAGAGAGAGAGAAGAAAAGCTAGGTAGGGTACAGTTAAAAGTGAAAGGCAGTAAGGATGAGGAGTAAGAGGAAGGAAGGAAGGGGACGGAGGAAGGGGTTAGAGTTAGTAGGAGAATGTAAGGATGCTCTCCGCCATGTATGCAAATGTCCCATGTTCAACCAAGTATTTTTTTGCTATAGCCTATTTTGAATATCCAATACCTGACCATCACTTTTTATCGGACTTGATTAGCATACCGCTGCCTGGGACGCTGTGTGTGTGTGTGTGTGTGTGTGTGACGTCACCCTCCTCTCTCTGCTCCTCGCCTTTTTTTATTTACTTTTCCTCATCCTATTTTTTTTTTTTTTTTTTTTTGCCATCTGTTCATACATCGCAACAACAACCAAAAAAAAAAAAAAATCTCCTCTTTCGTAACAGTTAAAAAAATTCTATATTGTTACACAGTTACAAGCACTGAGTAAGCCGAGATGGTATTGCTACTGATCTATTGTACTGTACTTTACATTGAGTTGAGAGGTAGTAAGTAATCCAATATTTTATCTGGATCATACTATTTTTTTCTGGATCCCATCAAAAAATTACTTAAGGAATGGTGTGAAGATTGAAGAGTTATGAACATAATTCTTACAACAGATTCATATCCTTGTTTATGTGTGTTAGTATAAAAATGTAGTGGTAGTAGTAGTAGTAGTAGTAGTAGTAGTAGTAGTAGTAGTAGTAGTAGTAGTAGTAGTAGTAGTAGTAGTAGTAGTAGTAGTAGTAGTAGTAGTAGTAGTAGTAGTAGTAGTAGTAGTCTTCGTCGTCCAGGGGAGCCTTTTATAAAGCTCACATTATGAATTGGAGGAGAGCGGGAGTGAAGGGAGGGGAGCCTGCATGGTGACACTCAAACCCTATTGAAGGAGGACCTGAATGGCGTTTGTTCTCGAGTGTTTTATTGATGTTGGGGTCTGGCTGTGCTCTGACCACCTCACACTCTCCACTCTCGCTCTCTCTCTAATATATATATATATATATATATATATATATATATATATATATATATATATGTATGTGTGTGTGTGGGTGTGTGTGTGTGTGTGTGTGTGTGTGTGTGTGTGTGTGTGTGTGTGTGTGTGTGTGTGTGTGTGTGTGTGTGTGTGTGTGTGTGTGTGTGTGTGTGTGTGTGTGTGTGTGTGTAATTATATTGCAATTACTTCACAAGGACTTAATCTAGGCAAAACTCTCAGACTCGTTCTTAACTTTTCAAAACGACCAATTTCCACTGACTGAAGTAACAGAATACCATATATTTTGCATAGGGTTCTTGAATGAATGAAACGGTTACGGAGAACTGAATCACCGAAGAAAAATATGCAATAACTCTGATAGACGACACACGTGCATCTCCCGGAGCCAAGAGTGTTGAAGAAGGGATCAATGAGTGACTGAGGTATTCACAATCATCTCCACTTTTACGGCGGCCAGCCAGGAGAGGGTCACTGCAATTAATTAACGAGTTAGCGCGACTCCAGGTGCAGGTGGGGTTGGGGGAATGAATGGGGGTGGGGGGGGATGGGAGGAGGGAGTGACGTGAGGTGGGTGGGGGAATGGGAAGTGGGCGTGGGAGGAGGAGGAGGAGGAGGAGGAGGAGGAGGAGGAGGAGGTGGGGGTGTATATAGAGGTGGGGAATAAAAAGGGGAATGTTAGTTAGAGGTCAGGCATGATTAGGTCTGGTTTTAGGGATGAAGAGCAAATTTTTAAGAGTGTAGAATGATATAATGGCAGGGGATGGAAACAGGGGTTGCGTTGGTTCTGGGGTTGGTCTGACGTATAGGGATAGTAACGAGGATGAGAGGTGGAGGTGAAAGAAGGGACAAAACACGTGTGAGTGAGTGGTGGAGGCAGGCAGGAGGAGGGGGAGGGGGGAGCGGACGGGGAGAGCAGAGAGATAATAATGAGTCAGGGGAAGAGTTTGGGGACAGAAGGGTGAGAGCTCTGTGGTGGACAAAAAATGGGAAGGTATGTGCTGAATGGGAGAGCAAAGCAATTAATAATAGATCTCCTCGTTATTGATTTGTTTACAATGTTGTTGAAAATATATAAGTACAATCAAAATCACAACACTCTTCCATTGCATTAGAGCTTGTGGGGCAATATCTATTCGTCTGCTTTTTATCATTCTTATATTACATTAGGTTAGTCTAGAGATCCCATGCCATTCCGTTTTGCTTGTCATGTGTGTGTGAGTGTAGGGAAGAATCTCGACTGAACAAAATAAATGCTGACACGTGTAATTAATTAGAGCCACAAGACCATCACCTATGCATATGCCTGCCTGAGGTATAAGCGGCTACTCTTTCCTCCAACTCTTACGACCCCTCCATTCATTCCTCCTCGTCAGACCCATCCACTCCTGCTCCTCTTACTTCAACCTCTCCACTCCTCTTCCTCTTCCCCCTTCCCTGTTCCCTCCCTACTGCTGCTCCTCTTCCTCTCTCCCCGACTACTCCATTTCTCCTCTTCCTCGAACCCTGAACTCCCACCTCCCTTTCCTCCTCTCGAACCTTTTCAGTCCCTTTACCTCTTTCCCAGACCTCACCAATCCCCTTCCTCTTCCTCTCATCGTAATTTTCCTCCACTTCTTCCTTCTCCCCGACCTCCTCTACTTCTCTCCTCCTTTTCCTCCACTCCATTCCTCTCCCTGACCTCCTCTACTTCTCCTCCTCCTTTTCATCCACTCCACTCATCGCTCGCTCCTCCACTTCTCCTCCTCCACTCCACTCCTATCCTCGCTCCCTCCTCCACTTCTCCTCCTCCTTTTCCTCCATTCCTTCCTCCTCCCCGACCTCCTCCACTCCACTCCTCTCCTCTCTCTCCCTCCTCCAAACTTTTCTTGAACTTTCTTTGAGGATTTCCGAACTTAATCCGTTGCTGCCTGGCCCTCGATGGGACAGATCTGGTTCCCTGGGCATTGCTGTTGAGGCCCAGCTCTTGTGTTTTGTGTGTGTGTGTGTGTGTGTGTGTGTGTGTGTGTGTGTGTGTGTGTGTGTGTAGGGTGAGAGAGTGTGTGTGTGTGTGTGTGTGTGTGTGTATGTGTGTGTGTGTGTGTGTGTGTGTGTGTGTGTGTGTGTGTGTGTGTGTGTGTGTAGGGTGAGTGTGTGTGTGTAGGGTGAGTGTGTGTGTGTGTGTGTGTGTGTGTGTGTGTGTGTGTGTGTGTGTGTGTGTGTGTGTGTGTGTGTGTGTGTGCTGTGTGTGTGTGTGTGTGTGTGTGTGTGTGTGTGTGTGCCTATATTGTTCGTCAGCTTCTAATTATTTGCCGATCTACATCATTAATCGGAAATAATCCTTTATCGAAGAAATCGCTGGATTGATTAATTAATAAACTATTTGCATAACTGCTCCTTTAATTCATTCATTTTTTCATTATTTCAATTATTACTTCACTGAACTAATTATTATTTAGCCTAAATATTCATTGATCAACCACTCAATGGAACTATAATATTATCTATAAAATTATATTAAACAAAAAAAATACAGAATTACTTCCACACTTATTCAGTGATACTTTTTTTTCTAGTATAATGAGATTACCACGATCACTTGGTAAACACGAGATTAATTTTCACTTTAACATCATTTCTTAAGAGGAAACCTATAGTCTCCCTTACTATAAAACACTCGAAACAATAATATACTCTACGGTGTTATCGCGCCTTGTTATGTTTTCATGTGCAAAAAGTCCCCACAATAAATATGAAATAATTATTCGGAGAGGAGGTTTAATGACGACATCCTGTTGCTGCTACAACGTCTTCACACTAAAAGCCTGAATGAGCATCAGCAAGGCTCCTCGTCAATTGGTGCCTTATTATTCATTCAGTTAAGGTCTTGTTTGCTGTAGGCTACATCTGAAATATTACTGTTAGATTTGTGAATTTAACCCACACTGGCTGAGTTCTGTCTAGTGATGAAGGGCCTTATCTTTCTCAGGTACGGGAAAAGCACAATTATGGTCTATATCATTGTATGTTTCAATAATTCAGTTACATCTCGTCATGAAGAAGAAACCAGTTATGAGTGAGTCACTACATGAAACCATAACTCCTGGATCAGCAGCAACAAGAAGCACAACCATAGATCTAGGGAGCAACAACAACAACAATGATTATAAGGAGGAAGGAGGAGGAGACAGTGAGGTAAAGAGAGAAGGGGCAGACGACACACCACGCGACACGACGACACACGACAAGACACGACACACACATACGACGACACGACACGACACGACACACACATACGACGACACGACACGACACGACACACACATACGACGACACGACACGACACGACACACACATACGACGACACGACACGACACGACACACACATACGACGACACGACACGACACGACACGACACACACATACGAAGACAAGACACGAAGACCAATTGACGTACTAATGCAAATCCGCCTTAGAGGACCTGGATGATAAAAACGAGTAAGATATAATGATGATGGAGGTGCTCGTGTGACGCCTCGAGAGTGACCTGCCAGTCCCACTCGGTTCCTGCACCAACCAACCTACCTCAGGACTCCTCCCTCTCTTGCTCTTGTTCTTCCCTCCACCTCCTCCTGCTCTTCCTCCTTTTCTTCTTCCTTATTTCCCTCCTCCTCCTCCTTCTACAACTTTTTCTTTTCCTCTTCTTCTTACTACTACTACTACTACTACTAAAACTACTAAAACTACTACTACTACTACTACTACTACTACTACTACTACTACTACTACTACCATTACTATTATACTATTACTAATTCTACTACTACTACTACTACTACTACTACTACTACTACTACTAGTACTACTACTACTACTACTACTACTACTACCACTATTACTACTATCTCTGACTTAAGACTAAATGAAAAGCAATACGACACTGGGTAACTAAATATCTAGATTTCGAAATAACTTATACAAAAAAACAAAATCTAGACAAAATTAGATTACCACAAAAATGATATTTGAGAGTTGATGGGCTATTTTCCCTGCTTTCTAAATTTTTCAATGGATTTGGCAATGTGAAAGTATAGGACAACAACATTACACATTTTAGTTATTATATGAACAGCTAAAAGTTCCAGTATCAGTTCCAAGTATCAGTTACTAGAGAAATGCTATTCATCTCTAAAGCGAAATATTCACTCAATCACTGGCTGAAATTTAAGTGACTGTGCTGGTCTTTTCTTATAATAATTTTTAGGTCAACTTCAGAGATGGAGGGAGGATTGGGAAAGGAGGAACCTTCTACTAAACAACACCATCATCATATTAGTTGACAGTGTTAGCCTAAATTACAAGGCACAAACTGCATTGAAGACCAGAGTTGTTTGGTGGTTGATGTTACCCTCAGTGTTTTGGGCAGTCCAAGTCCATCCCTTCTTCTTCTGTCCTTGATATTATTTTGATCTTCCACCCCCCCCCCCCCTTCCCTCTTCTCCGTATCAATCACATCACCATCATCACATCATCATCATTATGGGCATCGTTATCATAATTGCAGTGTTATCCTCTTACATCAATTCCTCATCTGTGATCATCCTTCCCTTTCTCCTCCTCTTCTATTGTAGTCCTTCCGTTCTCCTCTCCTCAACCTTCTTCATTCCCCTTAACGCTCCCTTCTCCTTATTTTCATCCTCCTCCTCTCCTCAAATTCCTCCTTCCTCTTTCTATTCCTCTTCCTCCTCCTCCTCCTACTCTGCTCAGCCTTTCACCTTCCTCTCCACCCTCTCTACTTCTCCTCTTCCTTTCCCTTCAAGCTCCCTTCTCCTCCTCCGCTTCCTCCTCCTCTCCTCAGCCTTTACCCTTCCTCTTCACCCTCTCTACACCTCTTCTTCCTTTCCCTTCTCCTCCTGCTCCTCCTCCTTGATCTTCCCTTCTTCACCCTCTCTACTCCCCTTCTTCCTTTCCCTTCTCCTCCTGCTCCTCCTCCTTGATCTTCCCTTCCCCTTCCCC
>JAWQEG010004930.1:0-22500 GCA_033782935.1 Petrolisthes cinctipes
AATTCTCTCGAGGACGAGGGCTATCGACATTGGTGTGTAAATCACAGCATTAATTTTGTCGACCCGGTTAATACTGAAATACACACACAAAACATAGAGAGATTGTGGAGAGACGTTAAGGAACATATTAAACGACCAGGAATCAAAGCCAAGTATTTGAGACAATATATTGCAAGATATATATTTCTAGACCAACACGAAGATCTTGCGTTTCATCAATTCCTTCTGGAGGCTGCAAAACTCTATCCGCCCCAACCGTGTTCGTCCGCCATTACCACATGATTCAGACGACTCAGATATCTCCTCTGATCACAACAATCCCACACCATCCACATAATTTCTGTAAGGTATGTTATTTATTGTTTATTCAACATTCTTTACCCTTTATTTTGTCCATTTTTATACACATATTATTATATATATGTCATTCCTACATATACATTGTGTACACATGTTGGTAACGCTGCTACTTGGGCTGTATTGGTATTATATTGCAACGTTCTCGAACACTTGGAATTTTTTTTTTATCATTAACTATTTTATTTACGGTTGGAAGTGTATAATTATGGCATTAACATAGTGCTATGCGTGTTTTCCCCCACCCAAAACCCCAGATTCCCAGGCTCTCCCCCATGTTTGTATTGGGGTATGAAAACGGGGCATATTTCGATAACGGGGCATATCCAATAAATACTCCATAGGTTGGAACTGTATTATAAAGGCAAAACCATAGTGTATAGCGTGTTTTCCCCCACCCAAAACCCCGGATTCCCAGGCTCTCCCCCATGTTTGTATTGAGGTATGAAAACGGGGCATCTCCGAGAGAAACACCATAGATGAAAAGTGTCTTAGAAAGGTACTAATTAGGGTATTTATTGAAAGAATTACCGTTTTGTAGCAGTGTTGCCAGATCCGGCTAGGTCCCAATACTTTGGCCCGGTCATTTTCTGTACTTTACCACGGTTATTTCCCGGTAGTTTGCCCAGGTTAGGTCCCGGTAGTCTGCCCAGGTTAGGTCCCGGTAGTCTGATGCGGTCTAGGTTAGGTTAGGTCAGGTCAGGTAAGGTCAGGCTAATATCAAAATGCCCCATTTGAATATGCCCTATCTTGGAAATGGGGCATTTGCGGAGAAAATGCCATAGAAGAAAATAGTCTTAGAATGGTCTAAATAAGTGGGTAATGAAGGTAGAAAAACTGTACCCAATAACGGTAATTCATTCAATATTTACCCTAATTAGTGGTAAAACATACTAATATTTACGTATTAGTGAACCCTGGTTTTCTGTAAATTTACCGAAATGACTAGGGCAAAATACTTGGTCCTAGCCGGATCTGGCAACACTGTTACAAGACGGCAATTCTTTCAATAAATACCCAAAACTGCAATTGCCTAGAATCTAAATAAATACCAAACAATACCATGATTTACCCATATAGTAATAGTGGTGGTAGTAGGGTAGAAGTGGTGGTGGTAGTAGTAGCGGAAGAAAGATTGGAGGGAGAAGAATTTATACACTTGGAGATTGGAGAACACTGGGGTATTTATTGAAAGAATTACCGTTTTGTAGCAGTGTTGCCAGATCCGGCTGGGTCCCAGTATTTTACCCCCGTCATTTATTGTACTTTATCACGATTATTTCCCGGTAGTTTGCCCAGGTTAGGTCACGGTAGTCTGCCCAGGTTAGGTCCCGGTAGTCTGATGCGGTCTAGGTTAGGTCAGGTCAGGTAAGGTCAGGCTAATTTCAAAATGCCCCATTTGAATATGCCCTATCTTGGAAATGGAGCATTTGTGGAGGAAATGCCATAGAAGAAAATAGGGTATTTATTGAAAGAATTACCGTTTTGCAGCAGTGTTGCCAGATCCGGCTTGGTCCCAGTATTTTGCCCCAGTCATTTATTGTACTTTATCACGATTATTTCCCGGTAGTTTGCCCAGGTTAGGTCCCGGTAGTTTCCCCAGGTTAGGTCCCGGTAGTCTGATTTGGTCTAGGTTAGGTTAGGTCAGGTCAGGTAAGGTCAGACTAATTTCAAAATGCCCCATTTGAATATGCCCTATCTTGGAAATGGGGCATTTGCGGAGGAAATGCCATAGAAGAAAATAGTCTTAGAATGGTCGAAATTAGTGGGTAATGAAGGTAGAAAAACGGTATGCAATAACGGTAATTCATTCAATATTTACCGAAAATAGTCTTAGAATGGTCTAAATAAGTGGGTAATGAGGGTAGAAAAAACGTACGCAATAACGGTAATTCATTCAATATTTACCCAAACTGGTTATTGAAGGGATTGGAGGATTTAGAGGGAATACTAGGGACATTTGAGGAGAGATTAGAGGATTGGAGGAAACACTGGTGAGAAGATTGGAGCAATTTGGAGGCCTCAGAGAGAAGAAATTCGATGAAATACCTTAATAATTGGGTTGAAAATACCTTAGATGAAACCAAATTACCTCAACATGGAGAGATTAGAGGATTGGAGAGACTGGATGGTTTGGAGGAAACACCGGAATGAAGATTGGTTCGATCGCCAACAACAGAGGGAAGAAATTCGTAAAATACCTTAAAAATTGGGTTGAAAATACCTTAGATGGAACCAAATTACCTCAACATAAATTAAACCTTTGACAAACGGTATACATTTCCATGTTTTTATAATAGTATTAACTTTGAAAGTATTTTAATAGTATTAATTTTCTTTCACAACGACCCAGGAAATAAATAACGAAGGAATTTTCATAAAAATTACTTTAGATAGGAGAAATTTTATCTTAAATAGCACCAAACTAGGCTAATTTAGAGTAATTACCTTAGAAATGACAACACTGACAAAAGTAGCAATGCTGATAGGGACTACGATTGTTAACTATTATTATTATCATTATTATTACAATATATTTATTTATTTATCTAATTATTGGGTTCTATATATTTCTTCGTATTGATTTATATATATTTCTCTTGTTATAATACTCTTATTGCTGTTATTATTGTTATTATAATTACTTTTTACATTCATCATCTCAACGGCGGCCATCATGGATAGTGACGTCATTATTGCCGTGTCGTGAAATCAGTGTTGCCAAGTCAGAGGCCGCGACTCGTGTAAAAACTGAAATTGTTCCTAATTTACTCAAGTTTTGGTGTTTCTCGGGTTAGTTTTGTATATTTGCCATAGAATATAAGTACCTTACACTTCCATTAGGTTATTTGTTGTGGAAATATAACAAATAGTAAGCCTACTATTGGAAATAAGATATAATAAGTGTATACAAATGGTAAAGGAACGATCAAGGAGCTACTAGGGTTTTGGGGGGGTTTTGGGGGGTGCGGGGAGTTTTGGGGGGTGTCGCGGGTTTTTTTTTGGGGTGCGGGAGTAGGGGGACAGGCTTGGGGGATATTTAGGGGTGTGTGGGGTGTTTTGGGGGGTTCGGGGGGGGGGAGTTTGGGAGGTAAGGAAATAGGGGGACAGACTTGGGGTGGGTAGAAAGCCTGTTCCCTATTCCTGCACCCCCATAACCCCCCCCCCCCCAGAATGTCCCCCATTGCCTCACATGGAGGTATAATATGTGGAGACTACATCCCAGCTAGGCCTTCTCTTCACAAATTTAAGGGGGTGCGGGAATAGGGAGCCAGGCTTGGGGGAGTTTAGGGAGGTGCGGGTTTTTGTGGGGGGGTGCAGGAATAGGGAGACAGGCTTGGGGGGGGGGTAGAAAGCCTGTCCCCTACTCCCACATCACCCTAACCCCTCCCCCCAGCCTGTCCCCTAACTCCCGCACCCTCCAAAACCCAGCCAACCCCCCCAAAAACCCCCGCACCCCCCTAAGCCTGGCCTCTTATTCCCGCAACCCCTTAAATACATTATTTAAGACTACAATGCACACAATCACATTGATCAATAACACAACATACTGTACACTCTTTGAGAGCACTGTGGCAAACCCCAGTTGAGGCCATGGCCTTCCTCAGGAGCTCAGGGCTGCTTCACCAGACACCTTGAGGCACTTCAACAACAACAAACTGATATGAAATTTTTTGTTAGATGACATGACATGAAATGACATTTATATATAGCATTTTTTAGTAAAATCAAATAAAGTATACAGTAAGTATGTTATGGCAAGATATATAACAGTAAACATAGTCCTCCACAGGGCTAGAATAAAGATTGTTGTAGGATCTGGTAACTTTCTAGTGGATTTGATGAGATCTGCCCACATGGATTAAAATTAATCCATGTGAGGTTTTTTCACTGGTGTGTGGACCGCCAGCACACAGGGGGTGCATTTCCCTTTGCATGCAGCAGTGTAAACTCCCTCCCCCTTATGGTCCCTTCAGGGCTGGTCTCATGGAAGGTGCGGCCCCACTTGTAGCTCTTGTAACGTGGACTTGGGCCCACACCACTGGCTGTGGGATCAAAGACCTTCCCACCAATGAGGCCCCCAGACTCCCTGGTCCAGTAAGCTGTGGTCCCATTTCCCTGGGATGTGCTTTGGTAGCCCAGGCATATAGGGACATACGGACATATAGGGACATACAGACTCCCTGGTCCAGTAAGCTGTGGTCCCATTTCCCTGGGATGTGCTTCGGTAGCCCAGGCATATAGGGACATACAGACATATAGGGACATACAGACTCCCTGGTCCAGTAAGCTGTGGTCCCATTTCCCTGGGATGTGCTTCGGTAGCCCAGGCATATAGGGACATACAGACATATAGGGACATACAGACTCCCTGGTCCAGTAAGCTGTGGTCCCATTTCCCTGGGATGTGCTTCAGTAGCCCAGGCATATAGGGCCAGCCCCTCCTTTATTTTAATTTGTTTTTTTCACTGAGACCAGAGTGTACCAGGGGTCTGTGGGGCAGGAGGCCATTCTGTCCCGGGAGAACATCAACAATAACAGTAAACATAGTTTGGAATGAATATATACAGTACAACTATGGCTGATAGTGCTGGACCAGGGTCCAGCTGAGTGAGTGCTGAGTGTGTGTAGCTCTGTATTGGCTCAATATGTTCTCTCTGCGGGAAAAATTGAGTGGGAACCATTAGACTTGCCACCCTCTGGTGCTGGCTGGTGTGTGACCTCAGCACCCTGATATGCTTGTGGCTGGAGAACACCATTCTCGTGTCTCTCACAGCCTCACACGGGGGGAGCCTAAATCCTGCCAGGTGCTGTACCTCTTGTACCTGTGTCTTGTGGAAGACCACCAGAGCAGCAACATCCTGGTGGTGCTCCAATGTGTCCAGGGCAGGTATATCCTGTGAGGGAGGAGGGCAGCTGTTGTTCTCCATCAGTCCCTGCACTCGTCACTCCACTTTATTGAGAATCCACAGGTGTGTTGCAGTGCTGGACATCCCACTATCTCACCAAGCAACATTTATGATAAACAGTCAATCCAAGCCAATATTGTCACATTTTTTGCAATGGGATGTGTGACACAGGTGGACGCTGCATTTTAGTCTCTTTTATTTCACATCCTTCTCAAATATATATTGTTATAAAGTTCTCACCTCACGTGTGGAATATTATAATATCACTACGATCCCTTTTCACACATCCATAGGCAGGGATAATGGTTAAAAAAATGAGAAATTACTTCTGATCCTGACCAACATTTCATTACAGGTAAGAATAATGAAAACTATACTTTGTTATTGTGATCTTTCAAGGTTAACATATAGGCTATAAGGGGAAACTTATCATATCCTAGTCTGACTTTCACCAACCAAAACAAGTAAGCTAACAGTAGTTGGGTCAGGAAATACTACCACACCAAATTCTCAATATTCTCTGGTGAATGTAATAATTAAATAAAGATTATGATAAATGTCTCACAGAGTTTCTTAAACTAAATCAAGGTTTAGGAAATTAATGGAAAAATGTTGCCAAGTAAAAGGTTAGGGGTAAGTTTAGGGTAAGTAATTACCTCTAAAACCTGACTGAAAATAATATATAATATTATTTAGAGAACTTATCATTATCAAAATGATAAGAATGAGTGGTAATCTGGTATGTGGATATGGTAATTTACTGATAGTACAGTAATGTACACTTCAATACTACTCTACTGTACTGTACTTACAAATCTTAAGTACAGTATACCCATCTTACAAAATGTTTCCATTATTCACTCTTTGAAGTTAATTTTCTGGAATATACTGTACAGTACTTTGCCTAAGGACATTATTGTGATATTATTGTTTAACATATAATTTATAGAAATAATATTATTTAGAAAACCAATGGGTAGCATATGTATTTAACTTCTTTTACAAGACTTGGTATGTAAACACATCTATGTAGCATTATTGGAACCGTGCCAGATTACAATGGAGACTGCCCACATGACCACTTTCATTTGAGCCTTCTGAAGTTTCTATGTTTATACAATGGTTGAGGCATAACATAACAATTATTATTAATAATCCCCTTGTCTCTTTCCTTCTCAGGAGCGGGAATAGGGGGACAGGCTTAGGAGGGGTTTGGGGGGTGCGGGAATAGGGGGACAGGCTTGGGGTGGATAGAAAGCCTGTCCCCTACTCCCGCACCACCCTAACCCCCCCCCCAAGCCTGTCCCAGACTCCCACACTCCCCAAAAATTCCTGCACCCCCCTAAACCCCCCTCCAAGCCTGTCCCCCTATTCCCGCACCCTCTTAATTAATACAAAAACACGAAAAAGATATTTCTACACCTCAGAAATAGGCCTTAAATATCCAGTACAGTACAGTACAGTACAGTACCATACCTTGCTTTGAAAATTCAAACACAGACGTTAGTGACTCAGTCTAATGGAAATTTTAAAATGATGACTCTGGCTACACCACCTCTCCCTATTCTGTAGTCAAGTAATAGATATACTGTATAGCATTAATATTCACACAAAAACATATTTTAAGGACTCTAGGAAAAAATAACAGACTTCTCATAGAGTCCTTAAAATATGTTTTTGTGTGAATATTAATGCTATACAGTATATCTATTACTTGACTACAGAATAGGGAGAGGTGGTGTAGCCAGAGTCATCATTTTAAAATTTCCATTAGACTGAGTCACCAACGTCTGTGTTTGAATTTTCAAAGCAAGGTATGGTACTGTACTGTACTGTACTGGATACTTGAGGCCTATTTCTGAGGTGTAGAATTTTTTTTTCATGTTTTTCTATTAATTAATAGCCTCTTTGGAAGTTGTTGAAGTTTTTTCTGGCCTTACATGTAACTGGACCTGGAGGTGATAATATGGCAAGCTGTTTTTTCATCTCCATATCTGCCTCCACATTCCCTTCCTGAATTTCCTCTAATTAGTTATTTAAGCTGCTTATGACCATTTCTATAATAATTCCTATATGAAGACAAATTTTATTATAGCGTTCCCCCTTCATGCATTGTGCTGCAACTTTGTTCACTCAGAAACAGACAGAAATCTCATTACCTGTTCATCAAAGTTTCATACAGATCAAAGTATGTCAAAAACATACATAACTTTAAAAAACATATGATAATTGTGTTTTAAAATACGGGACATTACGAGCTTGACTCAATCCTGTAAAGATACAAATAGGTAAGAACAAATAGGTAAGAACAAATAGGTAAGAACAGTTGGTGACAATTCTGGCTGAGGCAGTTACCGTCAACGCTCAGTGGTGAGTTCCATTCAAAGTTTTCCTTTTCTTTAATATAAGTATTTTTGATGGAACTCACAACTGATAGTATGAGGTTACCGTCTCACCCTGAGTTCATAGAACCAGCACCAAATAATATTTATCATTAAATGTAAGGTTGCTAACATTGTTCAAAGATGGATACCTTAACCTAACCTAATTTAATATTAACCTAACCTAATTTAATTTAATATTAACCTAACCTAATTTAATATTAACCTAACTTAATTTAATTTAATATTAACCTAACCTAATTTAATTTAATATTAACCTAACCTAACCAGTAAACCCTTTACTAATGGGAGTGATCTATTTAACAATTCCCTTTAGTAATAAAATTGTTTTTATGTTTTCACTGTTTATCTGATATTAATTTCCTTCATTTCCCCCAACAATATTGACCCTAATAGATGGCATTGAGGGCATGAAGTAAATCAGGGAAAGAGTGGGGTTGAAACACGGCTTTAGAATATGTGCATCATGATAAACAACTGATGAAAGCGAGATGTGATGAATCCATACGTGTGATAGGCTGAAAACTATGACGTCATCCGCCCAACCAACCATGACGTCATTATCCAGTGCCTATTTACACCCGTTTACTCCCGGATGTGTTTTATTTACCGAAATATATTTAATTCCCAAACATGGTTATTCAATATAATAATCCTCCCGGTTACATTTTACCAACTCTAATAGATAATCACCATCTGAATACGTTATATTTTGAACCATTCCAAAACCTGATTATTCAATATACAATTCCTCACAGTTAATATTATCCAACTCTAATAGATCATATTTAGGACAATTCTAGGAAACTTTTTTGGTAAATATTGAAATTATTACCGTTATTGTGTACGGCTTTTCTACCTTAATTACCCACTTATTTAGACCATTCTAAGACTATTTTCTTCTATAGCATTTCCTATGCAAATGCCCCATTTCAAAGATAGGGCATATTCAAATGGGGCATTTTGAAATTAGCCTGACTTTACCTAACTTAACCTAGACCGCATCAGACTACCGAGACCTAACCCGGGCAAATTACCGGAACCTAACCCGGGCAAACTACCGGGACCTAACCCTGGGCAAACTACCGGGACCTAACCCGGGCAAACTACCGGGACCTAACCCGGGCAAACTACCGGGAAATAATGAGTAATAAAAAACAATTGGTAATTATCTATTCTATTGCCATTTTCTAATACAATTCTAAAACACTTTTCTTCAGAAATGCCCCATTTCCAAGTTAGGTCATATTCAAATATAGCATTTTGAAATTAGTATGACCTAACCTAAACTGCAGTAAACTACCGGGACCTAACCTGGGCAAACTACCGGGAACTAACCGTGGTGAAATACGGTAAATATTGAAAGAACTGCCGTTATCATGTATGGTTTTTCTACCTTCATTACCCACTTATTTAGACCATTCTAAGACTATTTTCTTCTATGGTGTTTCTCTCGGAGATGCCTCGTTTTACAAACATAATTTGGAAATTTAAGCTAACCTAACCTAACCTGGACCACAGCAAACTACCGGGACCTAACCTGGGCAGACTACCGGGATATAACCGATGTAAACTATCATAAAGTAACCGGGACATATTCCCGGGACCTAACCAGATGTGGTAACACTGCGCGATCATACACAAACAAATATATACACACATATGCATATTACAATGGTTATGTCCAGTAGAGAGAGAGAATGTGTGTGTGTGTGTGTGTGTGTGTGAAAAACATACACATATATGGATACAGAGAAATACACACTCACACACACAGAAATAAATAATAATAATAATAATGTAGTGTTTGTAATGAATTTGTGTACAGTAAACCCTCATTATTGGCTGGGTTTAAGGGTGTGTAATGTACAGTTGGCAAAAAAAGTTTCGTTACCATCCTTTTAACAGTGCGATGTAATGTTGGTACACCTGACTGTGGAGTCAAGTGTGACGTGAAGGCCACCCAGGCACACCTTCCCTGTCCTTCCCTGCCCCAGGCACTCCTTCCCTGTCCCAGGCACACCTACCCTGCCCTTCCCTGCCCCAGGCACTCCTTCCCTGTCCCAGGCACACCTTCCCGGTCCTTCCCTGCCCCAGGCACACTTTCTCCTCCCCAGGTACACCTTCCCTGCCCCAGGCACACCTTCCCTGTCCTTCCCTGCCCCAGGCACACCTTCCCTGTCCTTCCCTGCCCCAGGCACACCTTCCCTGTCCTTCCCTGCCCCAGGCACACCTTCCCTGTCCTTCCCTGCCCCAGGCACACCTTCCCTGTCCTTCTCTGCCCCAGGCACACCTTCCCTGCCCCAGGCACACCTACCTGGTTCTTCCCTGCCCAAGGCACACCTTCCCTGTCCTTCCCTGCCCCAGGCACACCTTCCCGGTCCTTCTCTGCCCCAGGCACACCTTCCCTGCCCCAGGCACACCTTCCCATACTTATAGGGGCTAGAAAAACATCTTGCCATATTATCACCTCCAGGTCCAGTTAAATGTAAGGCCAGAAAGAACTTCAACAACTTCAAAAGGGGCTATTAATTAATAGAAAAACATAAAAAAAAAATTTCTACACCTCAGAAATAGGCCTCAAATATCCAGTACAGTACAGTACAGTACAGTACCATACCTTGGTTTGAAAATTCAAACACAGACATTTTAAATATTATAAGGGGAGGGTTATTTTATTATATAATTTCTGGAATGTGCTGTGATTTGTATGAAACTGAAAAACAGGTGTTGAGATGTGTGTGTGCTGTAAGTGTAGACAATTGGAGGACAATGTAGCCTCCTTCACACCCTGGTGACTCAGTCTAATTATTTATTTATTTTTTAATCAGCAAATGAACACTTCTAAAATATTTTAAAAACTGTGCTGTGAAAAACCTGGCCAGGGCTGTATGTGTGTATGTAGGGGGGGGGGAGGGGCATCATGGAATATAGTCCTAAGGTGTACTGGAAGGAACACAGGCTTCACTCCAGTACTGAGGCCCAATAAGGGGGAGGATGCTTGGGCTCTGTTTACCCATAAACAATGAAATGAACATCTACTAAAACTTATCAGATATAACTGTGGGAAGAGGGCATGAGGAGAGCTGAGAAGGGAAACAACACACAAAATCCTAGTTCAAATTTCCTTGTAACAGAGCAAGGCACACCTTTCCGTTCCTTCCCTGCCCCAGGCACACCTTTCCGGTCCTTACCTGCCCAAGGCACACCTTCCCGGTCCTACCCTGCCCCAGGCACACCTTCCCGGTCCTTCCCTGCCCTAGGCACACCTTACCGGTCCTACCCTGCCCCAGGCACACCTTTCCGGTCCTTCCCTGCCCCAGGCACACCTTACCGGTCCTTCCCTGCCCCAGGCACACCTTACCGGTCCTTCCCTGCCCCAGGCACACCTTACCGGTCCTTCCCTGCCCCAGGCACACCTTTCCGTTCCTTCCCTGCCCCAGGCACACCTTACCGGTCCTTCCCTGCCCCAGGCACACCTTACCGGTCCTTCCCTGCCCCAGGCACACCTTACCGGTCCTTCCCTGCCCCAGGCACACCTTACCGGTCCTTCCCTGCCCCAGGCACACCTTCCAGTCGTCATTATAATTTCTATCGTCGCCACTATCATTTCTATCGTATCCACTATCATTTCTATCGTCGCCACTATCATTTTTATCGTCGCCACTATCATTTCTATTGTCGCCACTATCATTTCTATCGCGCTCATTATCATTCCCTTTTAAGATCTAACAGTTCCCTTGTAAGGCCTAACTAATCCCTTTCAAAGCCTAACAAATCCCTTTCAAAGCCTAACAAATCCCTTTCAAAGCCTAACAATTCCCTTTCAAAGCCTAACAATTCCCTTTCAAAGCCTAACAAATCCCTTTCAAAGCCTAACAAATCCCTTTCAAAGCCTAACAAATCCCTTTCAAAGCCTAACAATTCCCTTTCAAAGCCTAACAATTCCTTTTCAAAGCCTAACAATTCCCTTTCAAAGCCTAACAAATCCCTTTCAAAGCCTAACAATTCCCTTTCAAAGCCTAACAATTCCCTTTCAGAGCCTAACAATTCCCTTTCAGAGCCTAACAATTCCCTTGTAGAGTCTAACAATTCCCTTGTAGAGTCTAACAATTCCCTTGTAGAGTCTAACAATTCCCTTTTAAATCCTAACAATTTCCTTTTATGCCTAACAATACCCTTTTAAGCCTGACAATTCCCTTTTAAAGCCTAACAATGCCCTTTTTAAGTCTAACAATTCCCTTTCAAAGCCTAACAATTCCCTTTCAAAGCCTAACAATTCCCTTTCAAAGCCTAACAAATCCCTTTCAAAGCCCAACAAATCCCTTTCAAAGCCTAACAAATCCCTTTCAAAGCCTAACAATTCCCTTTCAAAGCCTAACAATTCCCTTTCAAAACCTAACAATGCCCTTTCAAAGCCTAACAATTCCCTTTCAAAGCCTAACAATACCCTTTTAAGCCTAACAATTCCTTTTTAAAGCCTAACAATGCCCTTTTTAAGTCTAACAAATCCCTTTCAAAGCCTAACAATTCCCTTTCAAAGCCTAACAATTCCCTTTCAAAACCTAACAATGCCCTTTCAAAGCCTAACAATTCCCTTTCAAAGCCTAACAAATCCCTTTCAAAGCCTAACAATTCCCTTTCAAAGCCTATCAATTCACTCTCTCTCTCTCTCTCTCTCTCTCACATACAAAGATGCTTCTCTCTCTCTCTCTCTTAACCTAACCTAACCTAACCTAAACTGTGGCTATCTTCGGGACCTAACTTAATATCCTTCGGGATCTTTAAAAATTAAATAGATCTCATGAATAGGAGCTAAAAGTATCCCAATTGGGTGGGTCAAGCGTATTGTACACAACTGCCTGTTGGATCTTCCGTAATTTTTCCAAGGATATCTGGTAACACTGTCCGCCCAACCTCAGTTCGTCCCTCCACTACAGAAATGTCGTATCTTAAAATTGAAATATCTAGCAGAGAATACATTTCCAGGAGATAATTCCACTGAGCATTGATAAAGGTAACCGAACCCTACCTAACACAACCTAACCTAACCAGTAGTTCGCCGGCACAGATAATACCAATATTAGCTAAATAAATAAATAAATAAATAAATAAAGCAAAGAAACATTTATATATATATAATTATAAGGAATATAAATATGTATATCAAAGACAGAATACCACAATTACTAAACCGAAACAATCCATATTTTACATTTTTTTAAACATGTCTTCAATAACAAGGAATTATGATTTATTAAAGCCTTATTATTGTATAAGGTAAGTGTATAATTAATAATAATGTATAAACAATAATAATTATTCGTATTACAATGAAATATATATAATAAACCTAACCTAACCTAACCATGTAAAGTTAATAATGTTTTAATAATGTTTAATAATTATTTACTAATAATTTATTTTGATATATATATTATAATTAATTAAATAACATTATTAAATAACATTATTAAAATATTATTAACTTTACGTGGTTAGGTTAGGTTTATAATACAATTGTAATACACATTATAATTATTGGTTATACATTATTATTAATTATACACTTACCTTGTGTAATGATGAAGATTTAATAAATCATAATTCCTTGTTATTGAAGACATGTTATAAAAAAACTGTAAAATATGGATTGTTTCGGCTTTAGTAATTGTGGTATTCTATCTTTGATATATATATTAATATTCCTCATAATTATATATCATTATATAATGTTATAGAGTTATAAGGTAATCATTTGTTAATAATATTAAGCTATAAATTAACTATAACACAGTTCAATACACACAG
Source organism: Petrolisthes cinctipes (assembly GCA_033782935.1). Classification (NCBI taxonomy): domain Eukaryota; kingdom Metazoa; phylum Arthropoda; class Malacostraca; order Decapoda; family Porcellanidae; genus Petrolisthes; species Petrolisthes cinctipes. The sequence goes on from JAWQEG010004930.1 coordinate 13,481, forward strand.
TAAACATTGGCTATTAATTAACCAATGTATTAATATGTTATAACAGTTATTTATACTTATGTTATGTTATTATTATTATCAGCAGATATTAGTAATTACATTACTCAACCTACATAATTATAAATAGACATATATATAAAGTTATAACGAAAAAAATAATGTAAACAAACCGTTTTTAGCTGCTTTTCTGGGCAACTCCACTTTGGTGCTGTTGAAAACACAGAGTGAGATTATCACCACCAACACCACAGGTTGGTTGTGGTTGTCTCACTCTCCATGTAGTCTGTGTTTTCAACAGCACCAAAGTGGATTTGCCCAGAGAAGCAGTTTTGTATAGCCTATTAGTAAATAATCAATTATTTGTAAATAATTTAATACTACCAAAGGTTCTTAAAGAGCCCATTTAATTTTATAATTGGTGTGTTGCCAGCGTTTTATAGCCACGTTTGATAGATTTTGACAATACTAACAGAGGTTCTTAGCCCGTTTAATTTGGTAATTGCAATCAGAGGCCAGCATTTCCTCGGCCAATCAGAGGCCAGCATTTCCTCGGCCAATCAGAGGCCAGCATTTCATAAGCCAATCAGAGGCCAGCATTTCCTCGGCCAATCAGAGGCCAGCATTTCCTCGGCCAATCAGAGGCCAGCATTTCCTCGGCCAATCAGAGGCCAGCATTTCATAAGCCAATCACAGGCCAGCATTTCATCGGCCAATCAGAGGCCAGCATTTCATTGGCCAATCAGAGGCCAGCATTTCATCGGCCAATCAGAGGCCAGCATTTCATCGGCCAATCAGAGGCTACCATTTCATTGGCCAATCAGAGGCCAGCATTTCATCGGCCAATCAGAGGCCACCATTTCATCAGCCAATCAGAGGCCAGCATTTCATCGGCCAATCAGAGGCCAGCATTTAATCCATTGGCCAATCAGAGGCCAGCATTTCATTGGCCAATCAGAGGCCAGCAATTCCTTGGCCAATCAGAGGCCAGCATTTCATCTACCAATCAGAGGCCAGCATTTCATCAGCCAATCAGGGGCCAGCATATCATCGGCCAATCAAGGGCTCGCATATCATCGGCCAATCAGCGGCCAGCATTTCATCGGCCAATCAGAAGCCAGCATTCCATCGGCCAATCAGAAGCCAGCATTTCATCGGCCAATCAGAGGCCAGCATTTCAACAGCCAATCAGAGGACAGCATTTCATAGGCCAATCAGAGGCCAGCATTTCCTCGGCCAATCAGGGCCAGCATTTCCTCGGCCAATCAAAGGCCAGCATTTCCTCGGCCAATCAGAGGCCAGAATTTCATCAGCCAATCAGAGGCAAGCATTCATCGGCCAATCAGAGGCCAGCATTTCATCGGCCAATCAGAGGCCAGCATTCCATCGGCTAATCAGAGGCCAACATTCCATCGACCAATCAGACGCCAGCATTTCATCGGCCAATCAGAGGCCAGCATTCTATCGGCCAATCAGAGGCCAGCATTTCATTGGCCAATCAGAGGCCAGCATTTCATCGGCAAACCAGAGGCCAGCATTTCATCGGCCAATCAGAGGCCAGCATTTCATCGACCAATCAGAGGCCAGCATTTCATCAGCCAATCAGTGGCCAGCATTTCATCGGCCAATCAGATGCCAGCATCCCATCGGCCAATCAGAGGCCAGCATTCCATCGGCCAATCAGAGACCAACATTCCATTGACCAATCAGAGGCCAGCATTTCATTGGCCAATCAGAGGCCAGCATTCCATCGGCCAATCAGAGGCCAGCATTTCCTCGGCCAATAAGAGGCCAGCATTTCCTCGGCCAATCAGAGGCCAGCATTTCAACGGCCAATCAGAGGCCAGCCTTTCAATGGCCAATCAGAGGCCAGCATTTCATTGGCCAATTAGAGGCCAGCATTTCATCGGCCAATCAGAGGCAAGCATTTCATCGGCCAATCAGAGGCCAGCATCCCATCGGCCAATTGAAGGCCAGCATTCCATCATCCAATCAGAGACCAACATTCCATCGACCAATCAGAGGCCAGCATTTCATCGGCCAATCAGAGGCCAGCATTCCATCGGCCAATCAGTGGCCAGCATTTCAACGGCCAATCAGATGCCAGCATTTCATCGACCAATCAGAGACCAGCATTTGATTGGCCAATCAGAGGCCAGCATTTCATCGGCCAATCAGAGGCCAGCATTTCATTAGCCAATCAAAGGCCAGCATTTTATCGGCCAATCAGAGGTCAGCATTTCATCGGCCAATCAGAGGCCAGCATTTCATCGGCCAATCAGAGGCCAGCAATTCTTCGGCCAATCAGAGGCCAGCATTTCTTCGGCCAATCAGAGGCCAGCATTTCATCGGCCAATTAGGGGACAGCATTTCATCGGCCAATCAGAGGCCAGCATTTCATCGGCCAATCAGAGGCCAGCATTTCATTGACCAATCAGAGGCCAGCATTTCATCAGCCAATCAGAGGCCAGCATTTTATCGGCCAATCAGAGGCCAGCATTATTAATAATTAATTATTAAACATTATATATATATTAAGGTTGAGGTTGAGGTAGGAGTAGAGGTTAGGATAGAGGTTGAGGTTGGGGCTGAGGTTGAGATTGGAGTTGAGGTTGAGGTTTGGATTGAGGTTTGATTTGAGGTTGGAGATGAGGTTGAGGTTTAGGTTGAGGGTGGAATTGAGATTGATGTTGAGGTTGGGGCTGAGGTTTATGTTAGAGTTGAGGTTGAGGTTTGGATTGAGGTTTGGGTTGAGGTTTGGGCTGAGGTTGAGGTTGAGGTTTGGTTTGAGATTTGGGTTGAGGTTTGGGCTAAAATTGAGGCTTGGATTAAGGTTTGGTTAGAGGTTGGAATTGTGGTTGAGGTTGGGATAGAGGTTGAGGTTGAGGTTTGGGTTGAGGTTGGGATTGAGGTTGAGATTGTAATAAAGGTTGAGGTAGATGTTGAGATTTGGATTGAGGTTGAGGATTGAGTTGAGGTTGAAGTTTTGGTTAAGGTTGGGATAGAGGTTGAGGTTGATATTGGGGCTGAGGTAGAGGTTGGAGTTTAGGCTGAGGTTTGGATTGAAGTTTGGGTTGAGGTTAGGGCTGAGGTTGAGGTTGAAGTTAAGGTTAATATTGAGGTTTGGGTTGAGGTTGGGATTGAGATTGAGGTTGAGATATAGGTTAAGGTTAAGGTCGGGGCTGAGGTTGGAGATGAGGTTGAGGTTGAGGTTTGGATTGAGGTTTGGGTTGAGGTTAGGTTAGGTTAGGTTAGGTTTGAGGTTAGGTTAGGTTAGGTTTGGTTAGGTTTGAGGTTAGGTTAGGTTAGGTTAGGTTTGAGGTTAGATTAGGTTAGGTTAGGTTTGAGGTTAGGTTAGGTTAGGTTTGAGGTTAGGTTAGGTTAGGTTTAAAGGTTAGGTTAGGTTAGGTTAGGTTTGAGGTTAGGTTAGGTTAGGATAGGTTTGAGGTTAGGTTAGGTTAGGTTAGGTTTAAGGTTAGGTTAGGTTAGGTTTGAGGTTAGGTTAGGTTAGGTTTGGTGTGAGGTTAGGTTAGGTTAGGTTTGAGGTTAGGTTTGGTTAGGTTAGGTTTGAGGTTGGGTTAGGTTAGGTTAGGTTTGAGGTTAGGTTAGGTTAGGTTAGGTTTGAGGTTAGATTAGGTTAGGTTAGGTTTGAGGTTAGGTTAGGTTAGGGTAGGTTTGAGGTTAGGTTAGGTTTGAGGGTAGGTTAGGTTAGGTTAGGTTTGAGGTTAGGTTAGGTTAGGTTTGAGGTTAGGTTAGGTTAGGTTTGAGGTTAGGTTAGGTTAGGTTAGGTTTGAGGTTAGATTAGGTTAGGTTTGAGGTTAGGTTAGGTTAGGTTAGGTTTGAGGTTAGGTTAGGTTAGGTTAGGTTTGAGGTTAGGTTAGGTTTGAGGTTAGGTTAGGTTAGGTTAGGTTTAAGGTTAGGTTAGGTTAGGTTAGGTTTGAGGTTAGGTTAGGTTAGGTTTGAGGTTAGGTTAGGTTAGGCTAGGTTTGAAGTTAGGTGAGGTTAGGTTAGGTTAGGTTAGGTTTAAGGTTAGGTTAGGTTAGGTTTGAGGTTAGGTTAGGTTAGGTTTGAGGTTAGGTTAGGTTAGGTTTGAGGTTAGGTTAGGTTAGGTTAGGTTTGAGGTTAGGTTAGGTTAGGTTAGGTTTGAGGTTAGATTAGGTTAGGTTTGAGGTTAGGTTAGGTTAGGTTTGAGGTTAGGTTTGGTTAGGTTAGGTTTGAGGTTAGGTTTGGTTTGGTTAGGTTTGAGGTTAGGTTAGGTTAGGTTAGGTTTAAGGTTAGGTTAGGTTAGGTTAGGTTTGAGGTTAGGTTAGGTTAGGTTTGAGGTTAAGTTAGGTTAGGTTTGAAGTTAGGTGAGGTTAGGTTAGGTTAGGTTAGGTTTAAGGTTAGGTTAGGTTAGGTTTGAGGTTAGGTTAGGTTAGGTTAGGTTTGAGGTTAGGTTAGGTTAGGTTAGGTTTGAGGTTAGGTTAGGTTAGGTTTGAGGTTAGGTTAGGTTAGGTTTGAAATTAGGTTAGGTTAGGTTAGGTTTGAGGTTAGGTTAGGTTTGAGGTTAGGTTAGGTTTGAGGTTAGGTTAGGTTAGGTTAGGTTTAGGGTTAGGTTAGGTTAGGTTAGGTTAGGTTAGGTTAGGTTAGGTTTGAGGTTAGGTTAGGTTAGGTTTGAGGTTAGGTTAGGTTAGGTTAGGTTTGAGGTTAGGTTAGGTTAGGTTAGGTTTGAGGTTAGGTTAGGTTAGGTTAGGTTTGAGGTTAGGTTAGGTTAGGTTTGAGGTTAGGTTAGGTTAGGTTTGAGGTTAGGTTAGGTTAGGTTAGGTTAGGTTAGGTTTGAGGTTAGGTTAGGTTAGGTTTGAGGTTAGGTTAGGTTTGAGGTTAGGTTAGGTTAGGTTAGGTTTGAGGTTAGGTTAGGTTAGGTTAGGTTTGAGGTTAGGTTAGGTTAGGTTAGGTTTGAGGTTTGGTTAGGTTAGGTTAGGTTTGAGGTTAGGTTAGGTTAGGTTAGGTTTGAGGTTAGGTTAGATTAGGTTTGACGTTAGGTTAGGTTAGGTTAGGTTTGAGGTTAGGTTAGGTTAGGTTAGGTTTGAGGTTAGGTTAGGTTAGGTTAGGTTTGAGGTTAGGTTAGGTTAGGTTAGGTTTGAGGTTAGGTTAGGTTAGGTTAGGTTTGAGATTAGGTTAGGTTAGGTTAGGTTTGAGGTTAGGTTAGGTTAGGTTTGAGGTTAGGTTAGGTTAGGTTAGGTTTGAGGTTAGGTTAGGTTTGAGGTTAGGTTAGGTTTGGTTAGGTTTGAGGTTAGGTTAGGTTAGGTTAGGTTTGAGGTTAGGTTAGGTTAGGTTAGGTTTGAGGTTAGGTTAGGTTAGGTTAGGTTTAAGGTTAGGTTAGGTTAGGTTAGGTTTGAGGTTTGGTTAGGTTAGGTTAGGTTTGAGGTTAGGTTAGGTTAGGTTAGATTTGAGGTTAGGTTAGGTTAGGTTAGGTTTGAGGTTAGGTTAGGTTAGGTTAGGTTTGAGGTTAGGTTAGGTTAGGTTAGGTTAGGTTTGAGGTTAGGTGAGGTTAGGTTTGAGGTTATGTGAGGTTAGGTTTGAGGTTATGTGAGGTTAGGTTTGAGGATATGTGAGGTTAGGTTTGAGTTTATGTAAGGTTAGGTTTGAGGTTATGTGAGGTTAGGTTTGAGGTTATGTGAGGTTAGGTTTGAGGTTATGTGAGGTTAGGTTTGAGGTTATGTGAGGTTAGGTTTGAGGTTATGTGAGGTTAGATTTGAAGTTATGTGAGGTTAGGTTTGAGGTTATGTGAGGTTAGGTTTGAGGTTATGTGAGGTTAGGTTTAAAGTTATGTGAGGTTAGGTTTGAGGTTATGTGAGGTTAGGTTTGAGGTTATGTGAGGTTAGGTTTGAGGTTATGTGAGGTTAGGTTTGAGGTTATGTGAGGTTAGGTTTGAGGTTATGTGAGGTTAGGTTTAAGGTTATGTGAGGTTAGGTTTGAGGTTATGTGAAGTTAGGTTTGAGGTTATGTGAGGTTAGGTTTGAGGTTATGTGAGGTTAGGTTTGAGGTTATGAGAGGTTAGGTTTGAGGTTATGTGAGGTTAGGTTTGAGGTTATGTGAGGTTAGGTTTGAGGTTATGTGAGGTTAGGTTTGAGGTTATGTGAGGTTAGGTTTGAGGTTATGTGAGGTTAGGTTTGAGGTTATGTGAGGTTAGGTTTGAGGTTATGTGAGGTTAGGTTTGAAGTTATGTGAGGTTAGGTTTGAGGTTATGTGAGGTTAGGTTTGAGGTTATGTGAGGTTAGGTTTAAAGTTATGTGAGGTTAGGTTTGAGGTTATGTGAGGTTAGGTTTGAGGTTATGTGAGGTTAGGTTTGAGGTTATGTGAGGTTAGGTTTAAGGTTATGTGAGGTTAGGTTTAAGGTTATGTGAGGTTAGGTTTGAGGTTATGTGAGGTTAGGTTTGAGGTTTTGTGAGGTTAGGTTTGAGGTTATGTGAGGTTAGGTTTGAGGTTATGTGAGGTTAGGTTTGAGGTTATGTGAGGTTAGGTTTGAGGTTAGTTTAAGTTAGGTTAGGTTTGAGGTTAGGATAGGTTTGAGGATAGGTTAGGTTAGGTTATTTTTGAGGTTAGGTTAGGTTAGGTTAGGTTTGAGGTTAGGTTAGGTTAGGTTTGAGGTTAGGCTAGGTTAGGTTAGGTTTGAGGTTAGGTTAGGTTTGAGGTTAGGTTAGGTTAGGTTAGGTTTGGTTAGGTTAGGTTAGGTTAGGTTAGGTTAGGTTAGGTTAGGTTTGAGGTTAGGTTAGGTTAGGTTTGAGGTTAGGTTAGGTTAGGTTAGGTTTGAGGTTAGGTTAGGTTAGGTTAGGTTTGAGGTAAGGTTAGGTTAGGTTAGGTTTGAGGTTAGGTTAGGTTAGGTTTGAGGTTAGGTTAGATTAGGTTTGAGGTTAGGTTAGGTTAGGTTAGGTTTGAAGTTAGGTTAGGTTAGGTTAGGTTTGAGGTTAGGTTAGGTTAGGTTTGAGGTTAGGTTAGGTTTGAGGTTAGGTTAGGTTAGGTTAGGTTTGAGGTTAGGTTAAGTTAGGTTAGGTTTGAGATTAGGTTAGGTTAGGTTAGGTTTGAGGTTTGGTTAGTTTAGGTTAGGTTTGAGGTTAGGTTAGGTTAGGTTAGGTTTGAGGTTAGGTTAGGTTAGGTTTGACGTTAGGTTAGGTTAGGTTAGGTTTGAGGTTAGGTTAGGTTAGGTTAGGTTTGAGGTTAGGTTAGGTTAGGTTAGGTTTGAGGTTAGGTTAGGTTAGGTTAGGTTTGAGGTTAGGTTAGGTTAGGTTAGGTTTGAGATTAGGTTAGGTTAGGTTAGGTTTGAGGTTAGGTTAGGTTAGGTTTGAGGTTAGGTTAGGTTAGGTTAGGTTTGAGGTTAGGTTAGGTTTGAGGTTAGGTTAGGTTTGGTTAGGTTTGAGGTTAGGTTAGGTTAGGTTAGGTTTGAGGTTAGGTTAGGTTAGGTTAGGTTTGAGGTTAGGTTAGGTTAGGTTTAAGGTTAGGTTAGGTTAGGTTAGGTTTGAGGTTTGGTTAGGTTAGGTTAGGTTTGAGGTTAGGTTAGGTTAGGTTAGATTTGAGGTTAGGTTAGGTTAGGTTAGGTTTGAGGTTAGGTTAGGTTAGGTTAGGTTTGAGGTTAGGTTAGGTTAGGTTAGGTTAGGTTTGAGGTTATGTGAGGTTAGGTTTGAGGTTATGTGAGGTTAGGTTTGAGGTTATGTGAGGTTAGGTTTGAGGATATGTGAGGTTAGGTTTGAGTTTATGTGAGGTTAGGTTTGAGGTTATGTGAGGGTAGGTTTGAGGTTATGTGAGGTTAGGTTTGAGGTTATGTGAGGTTAGGTTTGAGGTTATGTGAGGTTAGGTTTGAGGTTATGTGAGGTTAGATTTGAAGTTATGTGAGGTTAGGTTTGAGGTTATGTGAGGTTAGGTTTGAGGTTATGTGAGGTTAGGTTTAAGGTTATGTGAGGTTAGGTTTGAAGTTATGTGAGGTTAGGTTTGAGGTTATGTGAGGTTAGGTTTGAGGTTATGTGAGGTTAGGTTTAAAGTTATGTGAGGTTAGGTTTGAGGTTAGGTTAGGTTAGGTTTGAGGTTAGGTTAGGTTTGAGGTTAGGTTAGGTTAGGTTAGGTTTGAGGTTAGGTTAGGTTAGGTTAGGTTTGAGGTTAGGTTAGGTTAGGTTAGGTTTGAGGTTTGGTTAGGTTAGGTTAGGTTTGAGGTTAGGTTAGGTTAGGTTAGGTTTGAGGTTAGGTTAGGTTAGGTTTGACGTTAGGTTAGGTTAGGTTAGGTTTGAGGTTAGGTTAGGTTAGGTTAGGTTTGAGGTTAGGTTAGGTTAGGTTAGGTTTGAGGTTAGGTTAGTTTAGGTTAGGTTTGAGGTTAGGTTAGGTTAGGTTAGGTTTGAGATTAGGTTAGGTTAGGTTAGGTTTGAGGTTAGGTTAGGTTAGGTTTGAGGTTAGGTTAGGTTAGGTTAGGTTTGAGGTTAGGTTAGGTTTGAGGTTAGGTTAGGTTTGGTTAGGTTTGAGGTTAGGTTAGGTTAGGTTAGGTTTGAGGTTAGGTTAGGTTAGGTTAGGTTTGAGGTTAGGTTAGGTTAGGTTTAAGGTTAGGTTAGGTTAGGTTAGGTTTGAGGTTTGGTTAGGTTAGGTTAGGTTTGAGGTTAGGTTAGGTTAGGTTAGATTTGAGGTTAGGTTAGGTTAGGTTAGGTTTGAGGTTAGGTTAGGTTAGGTTAGGTTTGAGGTTAGGTTAGGTTAGGTTAGGTTAGGTTTGAGGTTAGGTGAGGTTAGGTTTGAGGTTATGTGAGGTTAGGTTTGAGGTTATGTGAGGTTAGGTTTGAGGATATGTGAGGTTAGGTTTGAGTTTATGTGAGGTTAGGTTTGAGGTTATGTGAGGTTAGGTTTGAGGTTATGTGAGGTTAGGTTTGAGGTTATGTGAGATTAGGTTTGAGGTTATGTGAGGTTAGGTTTTAGGTTATGTGAGGTTAGGTTTGAGGTTATGTGAGGTTAGGTTTGAGGTTATGTGAGGTTAGGTTTGAGGTTATGTGAGGTTAGGTTTGAGGTTATGT
>JAWQEG010004930.1:40000-76377 GCA_033782935.1 Petrolisthes cinctipes
TAGGTTAGGTTAGGTTTGAGGTTAGGTTAGGTTAGGTTAGGTTTGAGGTTAGGTTAGGTTAGGTTAGGTTTGAGGTTAGGTTAGGTTAGGTTAGGTTTGAGATTAGGTTAGGTTAGGTTAGGTTTGAGGTTAGGTTAGGTTAGGTTTGAGGTTAGGTTAGGTTAGGTTAGGTTTGAGGTTAGGTTAGGTTTGAGGTTAGGTTAGGTTTGGTTAGGTTTGAGGTTAGGTTAGGTTAGGTTAGGTTTGAGGTTAGGTTAGGTTAGGTTAGGTTTGAGGTTAGGTTAGGTTAGGTTAGGTTTAAGGTTAGGTTAGGTTTGGTTAGGTTTGAGGTTTGGTTAGGTTAGGTTAGGTTTGAGGTTAGGTTAGGTTAGGTTAGATTTGAGGTTAGGTTAGGTTAGGTTAGGTTTGAGGTTAGGTTAGGTTAGGTTAGGTTTGAGGTTAGGTTAGGTTAGGTTAGGTTAGGTTTGAGGTTAGGTGAGGTTAGGTTTGAGGTTATGTGAGGTTAGGTTTGAGGTTATGTGAGGTTAGGTTTGAGGATATGTGAGGTTAGGTTTGAGTTTATGTGAGGTTAGGTTTGAGGTTATGTGAGGTTAGGTTTGAGGTTATGTGAGGTTAGGTTTGAGGTTATGTGAGGTTAGGTTTGAGGTTATGTGAGGTTAGGTTTGAGGTTATGTGAGGTTAGATTTGAAGTTATGTGAGGTTAGGTTTGAGGTTATGTGAGGTTAGGTTTGAGGTTATGTGAGGTTAGGTTTGAGGTTATGTGAGGTTAGGTTTGAAGTTATGTGAGGTTAGGTTTGAGGTTATGTGAGGTTAGGTTTGAGGTTATGTGAGGTTAGGTTTAAAGTTATGTGAGGTTAGGTTTGAGGTTAGGTTAGGTTAGGTTTGAGGTTAGGTTAGGTTTGAGGTTAGGTTAGGTTAGGTTAGGTTTGAGGTTAGGTTAGGTTAGGTTAGGTTTGAGGTTAGGTTAGGTTAGGTTAGGTTTGAGGTTTGGTTAGGTTAGGTTAGGTTTGAGGTTAGGTTAGGTTAGGTTAGGTTTGAGGTTAGGTTAGGTTAGGTTTGACGTTAGGTTAGGTTAGGTTAGGTTTGAGGTTAGGTTAGGTTAGGTTAGGTTTGAGGTTAGGTTAGGTTAGGTTAGGTTTGAGGTTAGGTTAGGTTAGGTTAGGTTTGAGGTTAGGTTAGGTTAGGTTAGGTTTGAGATTAGGTTAGGTTAGGTTAGGTTTGAGGTTAGGTTAGGTTAGGTTTGAGGTTAGGTTAGGTTAGGTTAGGTTTGAGGTTAGGTTAGGTTTGAGGTTAGGTTAGGTTTGGTTAGGTTTAAGGTTAGGTTAGGTTAGGTTTGAGGTTAGGTTAGGTTAGGTTAGGTTTGAGGTTAGGTTAGGTTAGGTTAGGTTTAAGGTTAGGTTAGGTTAGGTTAGGTTTGAGGTTTGGTTAGGTTAGGTTTGAGGTTAGGTTAGGTTAGGTTAGATTTGAGGTTAGGTTAGGTTAGGTTTGACGTTAGGTTAGGTTAGGTTAGGTTTGAGGTTAGGTTAGGTTAGGTTAGGTTTGAGGTTAGGTTAGGTTAGGTTAGGTTTGAGGTTAGGTTAGGTTAGGTTAGGTTTGAGGTTAGGTTAGGTTAGGTTAGGTTTGAGATTAGGTTAGGTTAGGTTAGGTTTGAGGTTAGGTTAGGTTAGGTTTGAGGTTAGGTTAGGTTAGGTTAGGTTTGAGGTTAGGTTAGGTTTGAGGCTAGGTTAGGTTTGGTTAGGTTTAAGGTTAGGTTAGGTTAGGTTTGAGGTTAGGTTAGGTTAGGTTAGGTTTGAGGTTAGGTTAGGTTAGGTTAGGTTTGAGGTTAGGTTAGGTTTGAGGTTAGGTTAGGTTAGGTTAGGTTTGAGGTTAGGTTAGGTTAGGTTAGGTTTGAGGTTAGGTTAGGTTAGGTTAGGTTTGAGGTTAGGTTAGGTTAGGTTTGACGTTAGGTTAGGTTAGGTTAGGTTTGAGGTTAGGTTAGGTTAGGTTAGGTTTGAGGTTAGGTTAGGTTAGGTTAGGTTTGAGGTTAGGTTAGGTTAGGTTAGGTTTGAGGTTAGGTTAGGTTAGGTTAGGTTTGAGATTAGGTTAGGTTAGGTTAGGTTTGAGGTTAGGTTAGGTTAGGTTTGAGGTTAGGTTAGGTTAGGTTAGGTTTGAGGTTAGGTTAGGTTTGAGGTTAGGTTAGGTTTGGTTAGGTTTGAGGTTAGGTTAGGTTAGGTTAGGTTTGAGGTTAGGTTAGGTTAGGTTAGGTTTAAGGTTAGGTTAGGTTAGGTTAGGTTTGAGGTTAGGTTAGGTTAGGTTAGGTTAGGTTTGAGGTTAGGTGAGGTTAGGTTTGAGGTTATGTGAGGTTAGGTTTGAGGTTATGTGAGGTTAGGTTTGAGGATATGTGAGGTTAGGTTTGAGTTTATGTGAGGTTAGGTTTGAGGTTATGTGAGGTTAGGTTTGAGGTTATGTGAGGTTAGGTTTGAGGTTATGTGAGGTTAGGTTTGAGGTTATGTGAGGTTAGGTTTAAAGTTATGTGAGGTTAGGTTTGAGGTTAGGTTAGGTTAGGTTTGAGGTTAGGTTAGGTTTGAGGTTAGGTTAGGTTAGGTTAGGTTTGAGGTTAGGTTAGGTTAGGTTAGGTTTGAGGTTAGGTTAGGTTTGAGGTTTGGTTAGGTTAGGTTAGGTTTGAGGTTAGGTTAGGTTAGGTTAGGTTTGAGGTTAGGTTAGGTTAGGTTTGACGTTAGGTTAGGTTAGGTTAGGTTTGAGGTTAGGTTAGGTTAGGTTAGGTTTGAGGTTAGGTTAGGTTAGGTTAGGTTTGAGGTTAGGTTAGGTTAGGTTAGGTTTGAGGTTAGGTTAGGTTAGGTTAGGTTTGAGATTAGGTTAGGTTAGGTTAGGTTTGAGGTTAGGTTAGGTTAGGTTTGAGGTTAGGTTAGGTTAGGTTAGGTTTGAGGTTAGGTTAGGTTTGAGGTTAGGTTAGGTTTGGTTAGGTTTAAGGTTAGGTTAGGTTAGGTTTGAGGTTAGGTTAGGTTAGGTTAGGTTTGAGGTTAGGTTAGGTTAGGTTAGGTTTAAGGTTAGGTTAGGTTAGGTTAGGTTTGAGGTTTGGTTAGGTTAGGTTTGAGGTTAGGTTAGGTTAGGTTAGATTTGAGGTTAGGTTAGGTTAGGTTTGACGTTAGGTTAGGTTAGGTTAGGTTTGAGGTTAGGTTAGGTTAGGTTAGGTTTGAGGTTAGGTTAGGTTAGGTTAGGTTTGAGGTTAGGTTAGGTTAGGTTAGGTTTGAGGTTAGGTTAGGTTAGGTTAGGTTTGAGATTAGGTTAGGTTAGGTTAGGTTTGAGGTTAGGTTAGGTTAGGTTTGAGGTTAGGTTAGGTTAGGTTAGGTTTGAGGTTAGGTTAGGTTTGAGGCTAGGTTAGGTTTGGTTAGGTTTAAGGTTAGGTTAGGTTAGGTTTGAGGTTAGGTTAGGTTAGGTTAGGTTTGAGGTTAGGTTAGGTTAGGTTAGGTTTGAGGTTAGGTTAGGTTTGAGGTTAGGTTAGGTTAGGTTAGGTTTAAGGTTAGGTTAGGTTAGGTTAGGTTTGAGGTTAGGTTAGGTTAGGTTAGGTTTGAGGTTAGGTTAGGTTAGGTTAGGTTTGAGGTTAGGTTAGGTTAGGTTTGACGTTAGGTTAGGTTAGGTTAGGTTTGAGGTTAGGTTAGGTTAGGTTAGGTTTGAGGTTAGGTTAGGTTAGGTTAGGTTTGAGGTTAGGTTAGGTTAGGTTAGGTTTGAGGTTAGGTTAGGTTAGGTTAGGTTTGAGATTAGGTTAGGTTAGGTTAGGTTTGAGGTTAGGTTAGGTTAGGTTTGAGGTTAGGTTAGGTTAGGTTAGGTTTGAGGTTAGGTTAGGTTTGAGGTTAGGTTAGGTTTGGTTAGGTTTGAGGTTAGGTTAGGTTAGGTTAGGTTTGAGGTTAGGTTAGGTTAGGTTAGGTTTAAGGTTAGGTTAGGTTAGGTTAGGTTTGAGGTTAGGTTAGGTTAGGTTAGGTTAGGTTTGAGGTTAGGTGAGGTTAGGTTTGAGGTTATGTGAGGTTAGGTTTGAGGTTATGTGAGGTTAGGTTTGAGGATATGTGAGGTTAGGTTTGAGTTTATGTGAGGTTAGGTTTGAGGTTATGTGAGGTTAGGTTTGAGGTTATGTGAGGTTAGGTTTGAGGTTATGTGAGGTTAGGTTTGAGGTTATGTGAGGTTAGGTTTGAGGTTATGTGAGGTTAGATTTGAAGTTATGTGAGGTTAGGTTTGAGGTTATGTGAGGTTAGGTTTGAGGTTATGTGAGGTTAGGTTTAAAGTTATGTGAGGTTAGGTTTGAGGTTATGTGAGGTTAGGTTTGAGGTTATGTGAGGTTAGGTTTGAGGTTATGTGAGGTTAGGTTTGAGGTTATGTGAGGTTAGGTTTGAGGTTATGTGAGGTTAGGTTTAAGGTTATGTGAGGTTAGGTTTGAGGTTATGTGAGGTTAGGTTTGAGGTTATGTGAGGTTAGGTTTGAAGTTATGTGAGGTTAGGTTTGAGGTTATGTGAGGTTAGGTTTGAGGTTATGTGAGGTTAGGTTTAAAGTTATGTGAGGTTAGGTTTGAGGTTAGGTTAGGTTAGGTTTGAGGTTAGGTTAGGTTTGAGGTTAGGTTAGGTTAGGTTAGGTTTGAGGTTAGGTTAGGTTAGGTTAGGTTTGAGGTTAGGTTAGGTTAGGTTAGGTTTGAGGTTTGGTTAGGTTAGGTTAGGTTTGAGGTTAGGTTAGGTTAGGTTAGGTTTGAGGTTAGGTTAGGTTAGGTTTGACGTTAGGTTAGGTTAGGTTAGGTTTGAGGTTAGGTTAGGTTAGGTTAGGTTTGAGGTTAGGTTAGGTTAGGTTAGGTTTGAGGTTAGGTTAGGTTAGGTTAGGTTTGAGGTTAGGTTAGGTTAGGTTAGGTTTGAGATTAGGTTAGGTTAGGTTAGGTTTGAGGTTAGGTTAGGTTAGGTTTGAGGTTAGGTTAGGTTAGGTTAGGTTTGAGGTTAGGTTAGGTTTGAGGTTAGGTTAGGTTTGGTTAGGTTTAAGGTTAGGTTAGGTTAGGTTTGAGGTTAGGTTAGGTTAGGTTAGGTTTGAGGTTAGGTTAGGTTAGGTTAGGTTTAAGGTTAGGTTAGGTTAGGTTAGGTTTGAGGTTTGGTTAGGTTAGGTTTGAGGTTAGGTTATTTTAGGTTAGATTTGAGGTTAGGTTAGGTTAGGTTAGGTTTGAGGTTAGGTTAGTTTAGGTTAGGTTTGAGGTTAGGTTAGGTTAAGTTAGGTTAGGTTTGAGGTTAGGTGAGGTTAGGTTTGAGGTTATGTGAGGTTAGGTTTGAGGTTATGTGAGGTTAGGTTTGAGGATATGTGAGGTTAGGTTTGAGTTTATGTGAGGTTAGGTTTGAGGTTATGTGAGGTTAGGTTTGAGGTTATGTGAGGTTAGGTTTGAGGTTATGTGAGGTTAGGTTTGAGGTTATGTGAGGTTAGATTTGAAGTTATGTGAGGTTAGGTTTGAGGTTATGTGAGGTTAGGTTTGAGGTTATGTGAGGTTAGGTTTGAAGTTATGTGAGGTTAGGTTTGAGGTTATGTGAGGTTAGGTTTGAGGTTATGTGAGGTTATGTTTAAAGTTATGTGAGGTTAGGTTTGAGGTTAGGTTAGGTTAGGTTTGAGGTTAGGTTAGGTTTGAGGTTAGGTTAGGTTAGGTTAGGTTTGAGGTTAGGTTAGGTTAGGTTAGGTTTGAGGTTAGGTTAGGTTAGGTTAGGTTTGAGGTTTGGTTAGGTTAGGTTAGGTTTGAGGTTAGGTTAGGTTAGGTTAGGTTTGAGGTTAGGTTAGGTTAGGTTTGACGTTAGGTTAGGTTAGGTTAGGTTTGAGGTTAGGTTAGGTTAGGTTAGGTTTGAGGTTAGGTTAGGTTAGGTTAGGTTTGAGGTTAGGTTAGGTTAGGTTAGGTTTGGTTTGAGGTTAGGTTAGGTTAGGTTAGGTTTGAGATTAGGTTAGGTTAGGTTAGGTTTGAGGTTAGGTTAGGTTAGGTTTGAGGTTAGGTTAGGTTAGGTTAGGTTTTAAGTTTAGGTTAGGTTTGAGGTTAGGTTAGGTTTGGTTAGGTTTGAGGTTAGGTTAGGTTAGGTTAGGTTTGAGGTTAGGTTAGGTTAGGTTAGGTTTGAGGTTAGGTTAGGTTAGGTTAGGTTTAAGGTTATGTTAGGTTAGGTTAGGTTTGAGGTTTGGTTAGGTTAGGTTAGGTTTGAGGTTAGGTTAGGTTAGGTTAGATTTGAGGTTAGGTTAGGTTAGGTTAGGTTTGAGGTTAGGTTAGGTTAGGTTAGGTTTGAGGTTAGGTTAGGTTAGGTTAGGTTAGGTTTGAGGTTAGGTGAGGTTAGGTTTGAGGTTATGTGAGGTTAGGTTTGAGGTTATGTGAGGTTAGGTTTGAGGATATGTGAGGTTAGGTTTGAGTTTATGTGAGATTAGGTTTGAGGTTATGTGAGGTTAGGTTTGAGGTTATATGAGGTTAGGTTTGAGGTTATGTGAGGTTAGGTTTGAGGTTATGTGAGGTTAGGTTTGAGGTTATGTGAGGTTAGATTTGAAGTTATGTGAGGTTAGGTTTGAGGTTATGTGAGGTTAGGTTTGAGGTTATGTGAGGTTAGGTTTGAGGTTATGTGAGGTTAGGTTTGAAGTTATGTGAGGTTAGGTTTGAGGTTATGTGAGGTTAGGTTTGAGGTTATGTGAGGTTAGGTTTAAAGTTATGTGAGGTTAGGTTTGAGGTTAGGTTAGGTTAGGTTTGAGGTTAGGTTAGGTTTGAGGTTAGGTTAGGTTAGGTTAGGTTTGAGGTTAGGTTAGGTTAGGTTAGGTTTGAGGTTAGGTTAGGTTAGGTTAGGTTTGAGGTTTGGTTAGGTTAGGTTAGGTTTGAGGTTAGGTTAGGTTAGGTTAGGTTTGAGGTTAGGTTAGGTTAGGTTTGATGTTAGGTTAGGTTAGGTTAGGTTTGAGGTTAGGTTAGGTTAGGTTAGGTTTGAGGTTAGTTTAGGTTAGGTTAGGTTTGAGGTTAGGTTAGGTTAGGTTTGAGGTTAGGTTAGGTTAGGTTAGGTTTGAGATTAGGTTAGGTTAGGTTAGGTTTGAGGTTAGGTTAGGTTAGGTTTGAGGTTAGGTTAGGTTAGGTTAGGTTTGAGGTTAGGTTAGGTTTGAGGTTAGGTTAGGTTTGGTTAGGTTTGAGGTTAGGTTAGGTTAGGTTAGGTTTGAGGTTAGGTTAGGTTAGGTTAGGTTTGAGGTTAGGTTAGGTTAGGTTAGGTTTAAGGTTAGGTTAGGTTAGGTTAGGTTTGAGGTTTGGTTAGGTTAGGTTAGGTTTGAGGTTAGGTTAGGTTAGGTTAGATTTGAGGTTAGGTTAGGTTAGGTTAGGTTTGAGGTTAGGTTAGGTTTGAGGTTAGGTTAGGTTAGGTTAGGTTAGGTTTGAGGTTAGGTGAGGTTAGGTTTGAGGTTATGTGAGGTTAGGTTTGAGGTTATGTGAGGTTAGGTTTGAGTTTATGTGAGGTTAGGTTTGAGGTTATGTGAGGTTAGGTTTGAGGTTATGTGAGGTTAGGTTTGAGGTTATGTGAGGTTAGGTTTGAGGTTATGTGAGGTTAGGTTTGAGGTTATGTGAGGTTAGATTTGAAGTTATGTGAGGTTAGGTTTGAGGTTATGTGAGGTTAGGTTTGAGGTTATGTGAGGTTAGGTTTGAGGTTATGTGAGGTTAGGTTTGAAGTTATGTGAGGTTAGGTTTGAAGTTATGTGAGGTTAGGTTTGAGGTTATGTGAGGTTAGGTTTGAGGTTATGTGAGGTTAGGTTTGAGGTTATGTGAGGTTAGGTTTGAGGTTATGTGAGGTTAGGTTTGAGGTTATGTGAGGTTAGGTTTGAGGTTATGTGAGGTTAGGTTTGAGGTTATTTGAGGTTAGGTTTGAGGTTATGTGAGGTTAGGTTTGAGGTTATGTGAGGTTAGGTTTGAGGTTATGTGAGGTTAGGTTTGAGGTTATATGAGGTTAGGTTTGAGGTTATGTGAGGTTAGGTTTGAGGTTATGTGAGGTTAGGTTTGAGGTTATGTGAGGTTAGGTTTGAGGTTATGTGAGGTTAGGTTTGAGGTTATGTGAGGTTAGGTTTGAGGTTATGTGAGGTTAGGTTTGAGGTTATGTGAGGTTAGGTTTGAGGTTATGTGAGGTTAGGTTTAAGGTTATGTGAGGTTAGGTTTGAGGTTATGTGAGGTTAGGTTTGAGGTTTTGTGAGGTTAGGTTTGAGGTTATGTGAGGTTAGGTTTGAGGTTATGTGAGGTTAGGTTTGAGGTTATGTGAGGTTAGGTTTGAGGTTATAACCTAACCTAACCGAACCTAACCTCAAACCTAACCTCACATAACCTCAAACCTAACCTCACATAACCTCAAACCTAACCTCACATAACCTCAAACCTAACCTCACATAACCTCAAACCTAACCTCACATAACCTCAAACCTAACCTCACATAACCTCAAACCTAACCTCACATAACCTCAAACCTAACCTCACATAACCTCAAACCTAACCTCACATAACCTCAAACCTAACCTCACATAATCTCAAACCTAACCTCACATAACCTCAAACCTAACCTCACATAACCTCAAACCTAACCTCACATAACCTCAAACCTAACCTCACATAACCTCAAACTTAACCTCACATAACCTCAAACCTAACCTCACATAACATTAAACCTAACCTCACATAACCTCAAACCTAACCTCACATAACTCAAACCTAACCTCACATAACTCAAACATAACCTCACATAACTATAACCTAACCTCACATAACCTCAAACCTAACCTCACATAACCTCAAACCTAACCTCACATAACCTCAAACCTAACCTCACATAACCTCAAACCTAACCTCACATAACCTCAAACCTAACCTCACATAACATCAAACCTAACCTCACATAACTCAAACCTAACCTCACATAACCTCAAACCTAACCTCACATAACCTCAAACCTAACCTCACATAACCTCAAACCTAACCTCACATAACCTCAAACCTAACCTCACATAACCTCAAACCTAACCTCACATAACCTCAAACCTAACCTCACATAACCTGAAACCTAACCTCACATAACCTCAAACCTAACCTCACATAACCTGAAACCTAACCTCACATAACCTCAAACCTAACCTCACATAACATCAAACCTAACCTCACATAACTCAAACCTAACCTCACATAACTCAAACCTAACCTCACATAACTCAAACCTAACCTCACATAACCTCAAACCTAACCTCACATAACCTCAAACCTAACCTCACATAACCTCAAACCTAACCTCACATAACCTCAAACCTAACCTCACATAACCTCAAACCTAACCTCACATAACCTCAAACCTAACCTCACATAACCTCAAACCTAACCTCACATAACCTCAAACCTAACCTCACATAACTCAAACCTAACCTCACATAACCTCAAACCTAACCTCACATAACCTCAAACCTAACCTCACATAACCTCAAACCTAACCTCACATAACCTCAAACCTAACCTCACATAACATCAAACCCAACCTCACATAACCCAAACCTAACCTCACATAACTCAAACCTAACCTCACATAACTCAAACCTAACCTCACATAACCTCAAACCTAACCTCACATAACCTCAAACCTAACCTCACATAACCTCAAACCTAACCTCACATAACCTCAAACCTAACCTCACATAACCTCAAACCTAACCTCACATAACTCAAACCTAACCTCACATAACTCAAACCTAACCTCACATAACCTCAAACCTAACCTCACATAACCTCAAACCTAACCTCACATAACCTCAAACCTAACCTCACATAACCTCAAACCTAACCTCACATAGCCTCAAACCTAACCTCACATAACCTCAAACCTAACCTCACATAACCTCAAACGTAACCTCACATAACCTCAAACCTAACCTCACAAACCTCAAACCTAACCTCACATAACCTCAAACCTAACCTCACATAACCTCAAACCTAACCTCACATAACCTCAAACCTAACCTCACATAACTCAAACCTAACCTCACATAACTCAAACCTAACCTCACATAACCTCAAAGCTGACCTCACATAACCTCAAACCTAACCTCACATAACCTCAAACCTAACCTCACATAACCTCAAACCTAACCTCACATAACCTCAAACCTAACCTCACATAACCTCAAACCTAACCTCACATAACCTCAAACCTAACCTCACATAACCTCAAACCTAACCTCACATAACCTCAAACCTAACCTCACATAACCTCAAACCTAACCTCACATAACCTCAAACCTAACCTCACATAACCTCAAACCTAACCTCACATAACCTCAAACCTAACCTCACATAACATTAAACCTAACCTCACATAACCTCAAACCTAACCTAACATAACTCAAACCTAACCTCACATAACTCAAACCTAACCTCAAATAACTATAACCTAACCTCACATAACCTCAAACCTAACCTCACATAACCTCAAACCTAACCTCACATAACCTCAAACCTAACCTCACATAACCTCAAACCTAACCTCACATAACATCAAACCTAACCTCACATAACTCAAACCTAACCTCACATAACTTAAACCTAACCTCACATAACCTGAAACCTAACATAACCTCAAACCTAACCTCACATAACCTCAAACCTAACCTCACATAACCTCAAACCTAACCTCACATAACCTCAAACCTAACCTCACATAACCTCAAACCTAACCTCACATAACCTCAAACCTAACCTCACATAACCTCAAACCTAACCTCACATAACATCAAACCTAACCTCACATAACTCAAACCTAACCTCACATAACTCAAACCTAACCTCACATAACTCAAACCTAACCTCACATAACCTCAAACCTAACCTCACATAACCTCAAACCTAACCTCACATAACCTCAAACCTAACCTCACATAACCTCAAACTTAACCTCACATAACCTCAAACCTAACCTCACATAACCTTAAACCTAACCTCACATAACCTCAAACCTAACCTCACATAACCTCAAACCTAACCTCACATAACCTCAAACCTAACCTCACATAACTCAAACCTAACCTCACATAACTCAAACCTAACCTCACATAACTCAAACCTAACCTCACATAACCTCAAACCTAACCTCACATAACCTCAAACCTAACCTCACATAACCTCAAACCTAACCTCACATAACCTCAAACCTAACCTCACATAACCTCAAACCTAACCTCACATAACCTCAAACCTAACCTCACATAACCTCAAACCTAACCTCACATAACCTCAAACCTAACCTCACATAACCTCAAACCTAACCTCACATAACATCAAACCTAACCTCACATAACTCAAACCTAACCTCACATAACCTCAAACCTAACCTCACATAACCTCAAACCTAACCTCACATAACCTCAAACCTAACCTCAAATAACCTCAAACCCAACCTCACATAACCTCAAACCTAACCTCACATTACCTCAAACCTAACCTCACATAACCTCAAACCTAACCTCACATAACCTCAAACCTAACCTCACATAACCTCAAACCTAACCTCACATAACATCAAACCTAACCTCACATAACTCAAACCTAACCTCACATAACTCAAACCTAACCTCACATAACTCAAACCTAACCTCACATAACCTCAAACCTAACCTCACATAACCTCAAACCTAACTTCACATAGCCTCAAACCTAACCTCACATAACCTCAAACTTAACCTCACATAACCTCAAACCTAACCTCACATAACCTTAAACCTAACCTCACATAACCTCAAACCTAACCTCACATAACCTCAAACCTAACCTCACATAACCTCAAACCTAACCTCACATAACCTCAAACCTAACCTCACATAACCTCAAACCTAACCTCACATAACATCAAACCTAACCTCACATAACTCAAACCTAACCTCAGATAACTCAAACCTAACCTCACATAGCCTCAAACCTAACCTCACATAACCTCAAACGTAACCTCACATAACCTCAAACCTAACCTCACATAATCTCAAACCTAACCTCACATAACCTCAAACCTAACCTCACATAACCTCAAACCTAACCTCACATAACCTCAAACCTAACCTCACATAACCTCAAACCTAACCTCACATAACCTCAAACCTAACCTCACATAACCTCAAACCTAACCTCACATAACCTCAAACCTAACCTCACATAACCTCAAACCTAACCTCACATAACCTCAAACCTAACCTCACATAACCTCAAACCTAACCTCACATAACCTCAAACCTAACCTCACATAACCTCAAACCTAACCTCACATAACCTCAAACCTAACCTCACATAACCTCAAACCTAACCTCACATAACCTCAAACCTAACCTCACATAACCTCAAACCTAACCTCACATAACCTCAAACCTAACTTCACCTAACCTCAAACCTAATCTCACATAACCTCAAACCTAACCTCACCTAACCTCAAACTTAACCTCACCTAACCTCACCTAACCTCAAACCTAACCTCACCTAACCTCAAACCTAACCTCACCTAACCTCAAACCTAACCTCACATAACCTCAAACCTAACCTCACCTAACCTCAAACCTAACCTCACCTAACCTCAAACCTAACCTCACCTAACCTCAAACCTAACCTCACCTAACCTCAAACCTAACCTCACCTAACCTCAAACCTAACCTCACCTAACCTCAAACCTAACCTCACCTAACCTCAAACCTAACTTAACCCAACCTAACCTAACCTCAAACCTAACCTAACCTAACGTTAAACCTAACCTAACCTAACCTAACCTCAAACCTAACCTAACCTAACCTCAAACCTAACCTAACCTAACCTCAAACCTAACCTAACCTAACCTAACCTCAAACCTAACCTAACCTAACCTAACCTAACCTCAAACCTAACCTAACCTAACCTCAAACCTAACCTAACCTAACCTCAAACCTAACCTAACCTAACTTCAAACCTAACCTAACCTAACCTAACCTCAAACCTAACCTAACCTAACCTAACCTCAAACCTAACCTCAAACCTAACCTAACCTAACCTAACCTCAAACCTAACCTAACCTAACCTAACCTCAAACCTAACCTAACCTAACCTCAAACCTAACCTAACCTAACCTAACCTCAAACCTAACCTAACCTAACCTAACCTCAAACCTAACCTAACCTAACCTCAAACCTAACCTAACCTAACCTAACCTCAAACCTAACCTAACCTAACCTAACCTCAAACCTAACCTAACCTAACCTAACCTCAAACCTAACCTAACCTAACCTAACCTCAAACCTAACCTAACCTAACCTAACCTCAAACCTAACCTAACCTAACCTCAAACCCAACCTAACCTAACCTATCCTCAAACCTAACCTAACCTAACCTAACCTCAAACCTAACCTAACCAAACCTAACCTCAAACCTAACTTAACCTCAAACCTAACCTAACCTAACCTAACCTCACCTAACCTAACCTAACCTCAAATCTAACCTAACCTAACCTCAAACCTAACCTAACCTAACCTCAAACCAAACCTAACCTAACCTCAAACCTAACCTAACCTAACCTCAAACCTAACCTAACCTAACCTAACCTCAAACCTAACCTAACCTCAAACCTAACATAACCTAACCTCAAACCTAACGTAACCTAACCTAACCTTAAACCTAACCTAACCTAACCTCACCTAACCTAACCTCAAACCTAACCTAACCTAACCTAACCTAGCCTCAAACCTAACCTAACCTAACCTCTAACCTAACCTAACCTAACCTAACCTCAAACCTAACCTAACCTAACCTAACCTTAAACCTAACCTAACCTAACCTCACCTAACCTAACCTCAAACCTAACCTAACCTAACCTAACCTCAAACCTAACCTAACCTAACATAACCTCAAACCTAACCTAACCTAACCTCAAACCTAACCTAACCTAACCTAACCTCAAACCTAACCTAACCTCAAACCAAACATTACCTAACCTAACCTAACCCAACCTCAAACCTAACCTAACCTAACCTAACCTAACCTCAGACCTAACCTAACCTAACCTAACCTAACCTAACCTCAAACCTAACCTAACCTAACCTAACCACAAACCTAACCTAGCCTAAACTAACCTCAAACCTAACCTAACCTCAAACCTAACCTAACCTAACCTAACCTCAAACCTAACCTAACCTAACCTCAAACCTCACCTCAAACCTAACCTAACCTAACCTCAAACCTAACCTAAACTAACCTCAAACCTAACCTAACCTAACCTAACCTCAAACCTAACCAAACCTAACCTAACCTAACCTCAAACCTAACCTCACCTATTCTCAAACCTAACCTCACCTAACCACAAACCTAACCTCACCTAACCTCAAACCTAACCTCACCTAACCTCAAACCTAACCTCACCTAACCTCAAACCTAACCTAACCTAACCTAACCTCAAACCTAACCTAACCAAATCTAACCTCAAACCTAACCTAACCTAACCTAACCTAACCTCAAACCTAACCTAACCTAACCTAATCTCAAACCTAACCTAACCTAACCTAACCTTAAACCTAACCTAACCTAACCTAACCTCAAACCTAACCTAACCTAACCTCAAACCTAACCTAACCTAACCTCAAACCAAACCAAACCTCAAACCTAACCTAACCTAACCTAACCTCAAACTTAACTTAACCTAACCTCAAACCTAACCTAACCTAACCTAACCTCAAACCTAACCTAACCTAACCTAACCTCAAACCTAACCTAACCTAACCTCAAACCTAACCTAACCTAACCTAACCTCAAACCTAACCTAACCTAACCTAACCTCAAACCTAACCTAACCTAACCTAACCTCAAACCTAACCTAACCTAACTTCAAACCTAACCTAACCTAACCTCAAACCTAACCTAACCTAACCTCAAACCTAACCTAACCTCAAACCTAACCTAACCTAACCTAACCTAACCTAACCTAACCTAACCTCAGACCAAACCTAACCTAACCTAACCTCAAACCTAACCTAACCTAACCTCAAACCTAACCTAACCTAACCTAACCTCAAACCTAACCTAACTTAACCTCAAACCTAACCTAACCTAACCTAACCTAACCTAAACCTAACCTAACCTAACCTAACCTCAAACCTAACCTAACCTAACCTAACCTAACCTCAAACTTAACCTAACCTAACCTCAAATCTGACCTAACCTAACCTAACCTCAAACCTAACCTAACCTAACCTAACCTCAAACCTAACCTCACCAAACCTCAAACCTAACCTCACCTAACCGCAAACCTAACCTCACCTAACCTCAAACCTAACATCACCTAACCTCAAACCTAACCTCACCTAACCTCAAACGTAACCTCACCTAACCTCAAACCTAACCTCACCTAACCTCAAACCTAACCTAACCCAACCTAACCTAACCTCAAACCTAACCTAACCTAACCTCAGACCAAACCTACCATAACCTAACCTCACCTAATCACAAACCTAACCTAACCCAACCTAACCTAACCTCAAACCTAACCTAACCTAGCCTCAGACCAAACCTAACCTAACCTAACCTCAAACCTAACCTAACCTAACCTCAAACCTAACCTAACCTAACCTAACCTCAAACCTAACCTAACCTAACCTCAAACCTAACCTAACCTAACCTAACCAAACCTAACCTCAAACCTAACCTAACCTAACCTCAAACCTAACCTAACCTAACCTAACCTAACCTAACCTCAAACCTAACCTAACCTAACCTCAAATCTAACCTAACCTAACCTAACCTCAAACCTAACCTAACCTAACCTAACCTAACCTCAAACCTAACCTCACCAAACCTCAAACCTAACCTCACCTAACCGCAAACCTAACCTCACCTAACCTCAAACCTAACATCACCTAACCTCAAACCTAACCTCACCTAACCTCAAACCTAACCTCACCTAACCTCAATCCTAACCTCACCTAACCTCTAACCTAACCTAACCCAACCTAACCTAACCTCAAACCTAACCTAACCTAACCTCAAATCTAACCTAACCTAACCTAACCTCAAACCTAACCTCAAACCTAACCTAACCTAACCTAACCTCAAACCTAACCTAACCTAATCTAACCTCAAACCTAACCTAACCTAACCTAACCTCAAACCTAACCTAACCTAACCTAACCTCAAACCTAACCTAACCTAACCTAACCTCAAACCTAACCTAACCTAACCTAACCTCAAACCTAACCTAACCTAACCTAACCTCAAACCTAACCTAACCTAACCTAACCTCAAACCTAACCTAACCTAACCTAACCTAACCTCAAACCTAACCTAACCTAACCTAACCTCAAACCTAACCTAACCTAACCTAACCTCAAACCTAACCTAACCTAACCTCAAACCTAATCTAACCTAACCTAACCTCAAACCTAACCAAACCTAACCTAACCTCAAACCTAACCTAACCTAACCTCAAACCTAACCTAACCTAACCTCAAACCTAACCTAACCTAACCTCAAACCTAACCTAAACTAACCTAACCTCAAACCTAACCTAACCTAACCTAACCTCAAACCTAACCTAACCTAACCTAACCTTAAACCTAACATAACCTAACCTAACCTCACCTAACCTAACCTCAAACCTAACCTAACCTAACCTCAACCCTAACCTAACCTAACCTAACCTCAAACCTAACCTAACCTAACCTAACTCAAACCTAACCTAACCTAACCTAACCTCAAACCTAACCTAACCTAACCTAACCTCAAACCTAACATAACCTAACCTAACCTAACCTAACCCAACCTAACCTAACCTCAAACCTAACCTAACCTAACCTAACCTCAAACCTAACCTAACCTAACCTAACCTCAAACCTAACCTAACCCAACCTAACCTCAAACCTAACCTAACCTAACCTAACCTCAAACCTAACCTAACCTCAAATCTAACCTAACCTAACCTAACCTCAAACCTAACCTAACCTAACCTAACCTCAAAACTAACCTAACCTAACCTAACCTAACCTCAAACCTAACCTAACCTAACCTCAAACCTAACCTAACCTAACCTAACCTCAAACCTAACCTAACCTAACCTAACCTCAAACCTAACCTCAAACCTAACCTAACCTAACCTAACCTCAAACCTAACCTAACCTAACCTCAAACCTAACCTAACCTAACCTCAAACCTAACCTAACCTAACCTAACCTCAAACCTAACCTAACGTAACCTAACCTAACCTAACCTCACCTAACCTTAAACCTAACCTAACCTAACCTCAAACCTAACCTAACCTAACCTAACCTAACCTCAAACCTAACCTAACCTAACCTAACCTCAAACCTAACCTAACCTAACCTAACCTGAAACCTAACCTAACCTAACCTAACCTTAAACCTAACCTAACCTAACCTAATTTCAAACCTAACCTAACCTAACCTAACCAAACCTAACCTAACCTCAAACCTAACCTAACCTAACCTAACCTCAAACCTAACCTAACCTAACCTAACTTCAAACCTAACCTAACATAACCTCAAACCTAACCTAACCTAACTTAACCTCAAACCTAACCTAACCTAACCTAACCTCAAACCTAACCAAACCTAACCTAACCTCAAACCTAACCTAACCTAACCTCAAACCTAACCTAACCTAACCTAACCTCAAACCTAACCTAACCTCAAACCTACCCTAACCTAACCTAACCTCAAACCTAACCTAACCTAACCTAACCTCAAACCTAACCTAACCTAACCTAAGCTCAAACCTAACCTAACCTAACCTAACCTCAAACCTAACCTAACCTAACCTAACCTAACCTAACCTCAAACCTAACCTAACCTAACCTAACCTTAAACCTAACCTAACCTAACCTAATCTGAAACCTAACCTAACCAAACCTCAAACATAACCTAACCTAACCTCAAACCTAACCTAACCTAACCTACCCTCAACCCTAACCTAATCTAACCTAACCTCAAACCTAACCTAACCTAACCTAACCTCAAACCTAACCTAACCTCAAACCTAACCTAACCTAACCTCAAACCAAACCTAACCTCAAACCTAACCTTACCTAACCTAACCTCAAACTTAACTTAACCTAACCTAACCTCAAACCTAACCTAACCTAACCTAACCTCAAACCTAACCTAACCTAACCTAACCTAACCTCAAACCTAACCTAACCTCAAACCTAACCTAACCTAACCAAACCTAACCTCAAACCTAACCTAACCTAACCTAACCTAACCTCACCTAACCTAACCTAACCTAATCTCAAACCTAACCTAACCTAACCTCAAACCTAACCTAACCTAACCTAACCTGAAACCTAACCTAACCTAACCTCAAACCTAACCTAACCTAACCTCAAACCTAACCTAACCTAACCTAACCAAACCAAACCTAACCTCAAACCTAACCTAACCTAACCTAACCTCAAACCTAACCTAACCTAACCTAACTTCAAACCTAACCTAACCTCTAACCTAACCTAACCTAACCTCAAACCTAACCTAACCTAACCTAACCTCAAACCTAACCTAACCTAACCTAACCTCAAACCTAACCTAACCTAACCTAACCTCAAACCTAACCTAACCTAACCTAAGCTCAAACCTAACCTAACCTAACCTCAAACCTAACCTAACCTAACCTCACCTCAAACCTAACCTAACCTAACCTCAAACCTAACCTAACCTAACCTAACCTTAAACCTAACCTAACCTAACCTAATC
This sequence comes from Petrolisthes cinctipes, assembly GCA_033782935.1. Classification (NCBI taxonomy): domain Eukaryota; kingdom Metazoa; phylum Arthropoda; class Malacostraca; order Decapoda; family Porcellanidae; genus Petrolisthes; species Petrolisthes cinctipes. Next base: position 58,724 of record JAWQEG010004930.1, read on the forward strand.
TCAAACCAAACCTAACCTAACCTCAAACCTAACCTAACCTAACCTAACCTCAAACCTAACCTAACCTAACCTACCCTCAAACCTAACCTAACCTAACCTAACCTCAAACCTAACCTAACCTAACCTAACCTCAAACCTTACCTAACCTAACCTCAAACCTAACCTAACCTAACCTCAAACCAAACCTAACCTCAAACCTAACTTAACCTAACCTAACCTCAAACTTAACTTAACCTAACCTAACCTCAAACCTAACCTAACCTAACCTAACCTCAAACCTAACCTAACCTAACCTAACCTTAAACCTAACCTAACCTAACCTCAAACCTAACCTAACCTAACCTAACCTCAAACCTAACCTAACCTAACCTAACCTCAAACCTAACCTAACCTAACCTAACCTCAAACCTAACCTAACCTAACCTCAAACCTAACCTCAAACCTAACCTAACCTAACCTAATCTCAAACCTAACCTAACCTAACCTCAAACCTAAGCTAACCTAACCTCAAACCTATCCTAACCTAACCTCAAACCTAACCTAACCTAACCTAACCTCAAACCTAACCTAACCTAACCTAACCTCAAACCTAACATAACTTAACCTCAAACCTAACCTAACCTAACCTAACCTTAAACCTAACCTAACCTAACCTCACCTAACCTAACTTTAAACCTAACCTAACCTAACCTAACCTCAAACCTAACCTCAAACCTAACCTAACCTCAAACCTAACCTAACCTAACCAAACCTAACCTCAAACCTAACCTAACCTAACCTAACCTAACCTCACCTAACCTTAAACCTAACCTAACCTAACCTAACCTCACCTAACCTAACCTCAAACCTAACCTAACCTAACCTAACCTGAAACCTAACCTAACCTAACCTCAAACCTAACCTAACCTAACCTCAAACCTAACCTAACCTAACCTAACCAAACCAAACCTAACCTCAAACCTAACCTAACCTAACCTAACCTCAAACCTAACCTAACCTAACCTAACTTCAAACCTAACCTAACCTCTAACCTAACCTAACCTAACCTCAAACCTAACCTAACCTAACCTAACCTCAAACCTAACCTAACCTAACCTAACCTCAAACCTAACCTAACCTAACCTAACCTCAAACCTAACCTAACCTAACCTAAGCTCAAACCTAACCTAACCTAACCTCAAACCTAACCTAACCTAACCTCACCTCAAACCTAACCTAACCTAACCTCAAACCTAACCTAACCTAACCTAACCTTAAACCTAACCTAACCTAACCTAATCTCAAACCAAACCTAACCTAACCTCAAACCTAACCTAACCTAACCTAACCTCAAACCTAACCTAACCTAACCTACCCTCAAACCTAACCTAACCTAACCTAACCTCAAACCTAACCTAACCTAACCTAACCTCAAACCTTACCTAACCTAACCTCAAACCTAACCTAACTTAACCTCAAACCAAACCTAACCTCAAACCTAACTTAACCTAACCTAACCTCAAACTTAACTTAACCTAACCTAACCTCAAACCTAACCTAACCTAACCTAACCTCAAACCTAACCTAACCTAACCTAACCTTAAACCTAACCTAACCTAACCTCAAACCTAACCTAACCTAACCTAACCTCAAACCTAACCTAACCTAACCTAACCTCAAACCTAACCTAACCTAACCTCAAACCTAACCTCAAACCTAACCTAACCTAACCTAATCTCAAACCTAACCTAACCTAACCTCAAACCTAAGCTAACCTAACCTCAAACCTATCCTAACCTAACCTCAAACCTAACCTAACCTAACCTAACCTCAAACCTAACCTAACCTAACCTAACCTCAAACCTAACATAACTTAACCTCAAACCTAACCTAACCTAACCTAACCTTAAACCTAACCTAACCTAACCTCACCTAACCTAACTTTAAACCTAACCTAACCTAACCTAACCTCAAACCTAACCTAACCTAACCTAACCTCAAACCTAACCTAACCTAACCTCAAACCTAACCTAACCTAACCTAACCTCAAACCTAACCTAACCTAACCTAACCTTAAACCTAACCTAACCTAACCTAACCTCACCTAACCTAACCTCAAACCTAACCTAACCTAACCTAACCTCAAACCTAACCTAACCTAACCTCAAACCTAACCTAACCTAACCTAACCTCAAACCTAACCTAACCTAACCTAACCTCAAACCTAACATAACCTAACCTAACCTAACCCAACCTAACCTAACCTCAAACCTAACCTAACCTAACCTCACCTAACCTAACCTCAAACCTAACCTAACCTAACCTAACCTCAAACCTAACCTAACCTAACCTCAAACCTAACCTAACCTAACCTAACCTCAAACCTAACCTAACCTAACCTAACCTCAAACCTAACCTAACCTAACCTAACCTCAAACCTAACCTAACCTAACCTCAAACCTAACCTAACCTAACCTAACCTCAAACCTAACCTAACCTAACCTAACCTCAAACCTAACCTAACCCAACCTAACCTCAAACCTAAACTAACCTAACCTAACCTCAAACCTAACCTAACCTTAAACCTAACCTAATTAATCCTAACCTAACCTCAAACCTAACCTAACCCAACCTAACCTCAAACCTAAACTAACCTAACCTAACCTCAAACCTAACGTAACCTAACCTCAAACCTAACCTAACCTAACCTCAAACCTAACCTAACCTAACCTCAAACCTAACCTCAAACCTAACCTAACCTAACCTAACCTCAAACCTAACCTAACCTCAAACCTAACCTAACCTAACCTAACCTCAAAACTAACCTAACCTAACCTAACCTAACCTCAAACCTAACCTAACGTAACCTAATCTAATCTAACCTCACCTAACCTCAAACATAACCTAACCTAACCTAATCTCAAACCTAACCTAACCTAACCTAACCTCAAACCTAACCTAACCTAACCTAACCACAAACCTAACGTAACCTAACCTAACCTCAAACTAAACCTAACTTAACCTCAAACCTAACCTAACCTCAAACCTAACCTAACCTAACCTCATACCTAACCTAACCTAACCTAACCTCAAACCTAACCTAACCTAACCTAAGCTCAAACCTAACCTAACCTAACCTTACCTCAAGCCTAACCTAACCTAACATCACCTCAAACCTAACCTAACCTAACCTCAAACCTAACCTAACCTAACCTAACCTTAAACCTAACCTAACCTAACCTAATCTCAAACCTAACCTAACCTAACCTCAAACCTAACCTAACCTAACCTAACCTTAAACCTAACCTAACCTAACCTAATCTCAAACCTAACCTAACCAAACCTCAAACCTAACCTAACCTAATCTAACCTCAAACCTAACCGAACCTAACCTCAAACCTAACCTAACCTAAGCTCAAACCAAACCTAACCTCAAACCTAACCTAACCTAACCTAACCTCAAACCTAACCTAACCTAACCTCAAACCAAACCTAACCTCAAACCTAACCTAACCTAACCTCAAACTTAACTTAACCTAACCTAACCTAAATCCTAACCTAACCTAACCTAACCTCAAACCTAACTTAACTTAACCTAACCTAACCTCAATCCTAACCTAACCTAACCTAACCTAACCTAACCTCACCTAACCTCAAACCTAACCTAACCTAACCTAACCTCAAACCTAACCTAACCTAACCTCAAACCTAACCTAACCTCACCTAACCTCAAACCTAACCTAACCTAACCTCAAACCTAACCTAACCTAACCTCAAACCTAACCTAACCTAACCTAACTTGAAACCTAACCTAACCTAACCTAAACTCAAACCTAACCTAACCTAACCTCAAACCTAACCTAACCTAACCAAACCTAACCTATCCTCAAACCTAACCTAACCTAACCTAACCTCAAACCTAACCTAACCTAACTTCAAACCTAACCTAACCTAACCTCTAACCCAACCTAACCTAACCTAACCTCAAACCTAACCTAACCTAACCTAACCTCAAACCTAACCTAACCCAACCTAACCTCAAACCTAAACTAACCTAACCTAACCTCAAACCTAACAAAACCTAACCTAACCTCAAACCTAACCTAACCTAACCTAACCTCAAACCTAACCTAACCTAACCTAACCTTAAACTTAGCCTCAAACCTAACCTAACCTAACCTCAAACCTAACCTAACCTAACCTAACCTCAAACCTAAACTAACCTAACCTAACCTCAAACCTAACCTAACCTAACCTAAGCTCAAACCTAACCTAACCTAACCTAACCTCAAACCTAACCTAACCTAACCTCACCTCAAACCTAACCTAACCTAACCTCAAACCTAACCTAACCTAACCTAACCCTAAACCTAACCTAACCTAACCTAATCTCAAACCTAACCTAACTTAACCTAACCTCAAACCTAACCTAACCTACCCTCAAACCTAACCTAACCTAACCTCAAACCTAACCTAACCTCAAACCTAGACTAACCTAACCTCAAACCTAACCTCAAACAGGTTAGGTTAGGTTAGGTTAGGTTAGGTTAGGTTAGGTTAGGTTAGGTTAGGTTAGGTTAGGTTAGGTTAGGTTAGGTTAGGTTAGGTTAGGTTAGGTTAGGTTAGGTTAGGTTAGGTTAGGTTAGGTTAGGTTAGGTTAGGTTAGGTTAGGTTAGGTTAGGTTAGGTTAGGTTAGGTTAGGTTAGGTTAGGTTAGGTTAGGTTAGGTTAGGTTAGGTTAGGTTAGGTTAGGTTAGGTTAGGTTAGGTTAGGTTAGGTTAGGTTAGGTTAGGTTAGGTTAGGTTAGGTTAGGTTAGGTTAGGTTAGGTTAGGTTAGGTTAGGTTAGGTTAGGTTAGGTTAGGTTAGGTTAGGTTAGGTTAGGTTAGGTTAGGTTAGGTTAGGTTAGGTTAGGTTAGGTTAGGTTAGGTTAGGTTAGGTTAGGTTAGGTTAGGTTAGGTTAGGTTAGGTTAGGTTAGGTTAGGTTAGGTTAGGTTAGGTTAGGTTAGGTTAGGTTAGGTTAGGTTAGGTTAGGTTAGGTTAGGTTAGGTTAGGTTAGGTTAGGTTAGGTTAGGTTAGGTTAGGTTAGGTTAGGTTAGGTTAGGTTAGGTTAGGTTAGGTTAGGTTAGGTTAGGTTAGGTTAGGTTAGGTTAGGTTAGGTTAGGTTAGGTTAGGTTAGGTTAGGTTAGGTTAGGTTAGGTTAGGTTAGGTTAGGTTAGGTTAGGTTAGGTTAGGTTAGGTTAGGTTAGGTTAGGTTAGGTTAGGTTAGGTTAGGTTAGGTTAGGTTAGGTTAGGTTAGGTTAGGTTAGGTTAGGTTAGGTTAGGTTAGGTTAGGTTAGGTTAGGTTAGGTTAGGTTAGGTTAGGTTAGGTTAGGTTAGGTTAGGTTAGGTTAGGTTAGGTTAGGTTAGGTTAGGTTAGGTTAGGTTAGGTTAGGTTAGGTTAGGTTAGGTTAGGTTAGGTTAGGTTAGGTTAGGTTAGGTTAGGTTAGGTTAGGTTAGGTTAGGTTAGGTTAGGTTAGGTTAGGTTAGGTTAGGTTAGGTTAGGTTAGGTTAGGTTAGGTTAGGTTAGGTTAGGTTAGGTTAGGTTAGGTTAGGTTAGGTTAGGTTAGGTTAGGTTAGGTTAGGTTAGGTTAGGTTAGGTTAGGTTAGGTTAGGTTAGGTTAGGTTAGGTTAGGTTAGGTTAGGTTAGGTTAGGTTAGGTTAGGTTAGGTTAGGTTAGGTTAGGTTAGGTTAGGTTAGGTTAGGTTAGGTTAGGTTAGGTTAGGTTAGGTTAGGTTAGGTTAGGTTAGGTTAGGTTAGGTTAGGTTAGGTTAGGTTAGGTTAGGTTAGGTTAGGTTAGGTTAGGTTAGGTTAGGTTAGGTTAGGTTAGGTTAGGTTAGGTTAGGTTAGGTTAGGTTAGGTTAGGTTAGGTTAGGTTAGGTTAGGTTAGGTTAGGTTAGGTTAGGTTAGGTTAGGTTAGGTTAGGTTAGGTTAGGTTAGGTTAGGTTAGGTTAGGTTAGGTTAGGTTAGGTTAGGTTAGGTTAGGTTAGGTTAGGTTAGGTTAGGTTAGGTTAGGTTAGGTTAGGTTAGGTTAGGTTAGGTTAGGTTAGGTTAGGTTAGGTTAGGTTAGGTTAGGTTAGGTTAGGTTAGGTTAGGTTAGGTTAGGTTAGGTTAGGTTAGGTTAGGTTAGGTTAGGTTAGGTTAGGTTAGGTTAGGTTAGGTTAGGTTAGGTTAGGTTAGGTTAGGTTAGGTTAGGTTAGGTTAGGTTAGGTTAGGTTAGGTTAGGTTAGGTTAGGTTAGGTTAGGTTAGGTTAGGTTAGGTTAGGTTAGGTTAGGTTAGGTTAGGTTAGGTTAGGTTAGGTTAGGTTAGGTTAGGTTAGGTTAGGTTAGGTTAGGTTAGGTTAGGTTAGGTTAGGTTAGGTTAGGTTAGGTTAGGTTAGGTTAGGTTAGGTTAGGTTAGGTTAGGTTAGGTTAGGTTAGGTTAGGTTAGGTTAGGTTAGGTTAGGTTAGGTTAGGTTAGGTTAGGTTAGGTTAGGTTAGGTTAGGTTAGGTTAGGTTAGGTTAGGTTAGGTTAGGTTAGGTTAGGTTAGGTTAGGTTAGGTTAGGTTAGGTTAGGTTAGGTTAGGTTAGGTTAGGTTAGGTTAGGTTAGGTTAGGTTAGGTTAGGTTAGGTTAGGTTAGGTTAGGTTAGGTTAGGTTAGGTTAGGTTAGGTTAGGTTAGGTTAGGTTAGGTTAGGTTAGGTTAGGTTAGGTTAGGTTAGGTTAGGTTAGGTTAGGTTAGGTTAGGTTAGGTTAGGTTAGGTTAGGTTAGGTTAGGTTAGGTTAGGTTAGGTTAGGTTAGGTTAGGTTAGGTTAGGTTAGGTTAGGTTAGGTTAGGTTAGGTTAGGTTAGGTTAGGTTAGGTTAGGTTAGGTTAGGTTAGGTTAGGTTAGGTTAGGTTAGGTTAGGTTAGGTTAGGTTAGGTTAGGTTAGGTTAGGTTAGGTTAGGTTAGGTTAGGTTAGGTTAGGTTAGGTTAGGTTAGGTTAGGTTAGGTTAGGTTAGGTTAGGTTAGGTTAGGTTAGGTTAGGTTAGGTTAGGTTAGGTTAGGTTAGGTTAGGTTAGGTTAGGTTAGGTTAGGTTAGGTTAGGTTAGGTTAGGTTAGGTTAGGTTAGGTTAGGTTAGGTTAGGTTAGGTTAGGTTAGGTTAGGTTAGGTTAGGTTAGGTTAGGTTAGGTTAGGTTAGGTTAGGTTAGGTTAGGTTAGGTTAGGTTAGGTTAGGTTAGGTTAGGTTAGGTTAGGTTAGGTTAGGTTAGGTTAGGTTAGGTTAGGTTAGGTTAGGTTAGGTTAGGTTAGGTTAGGTTAGGTTAGGTTAGGTTAGGTTAGGTTAGGTTAGGTTAGGTTAGGTTAGGTTAGGTTAGGTTAGGTTAGGTTAGGTTAGGTTAGGTTAGGTTAGGTTAGGTTAGGTTAGGTTAGGTTAGGTTAGGTTAGGTTAGGTTAGGTTAGGTTAGGTTAGGTTAGGTTAGGTTAGGTTAGGTTAGGTTAGGTTAGGTTAGGTTAGGTTAGGTTAGGTTAGGTTAGGTTAGGTTAGGTTAGGTTAGGTTAGGTTAGGTTAGGTTAGGTTAGGTTAGGTTAGGTTAGGTTAGGTTAGGTTAGGTTAGGTTAGGTTAGGTTAGGTTAGGTTAGGTTAGGTTAGGTTAGGTTAGGTTAGGTTAGGTTAGGTTAGGTTAGGTTAGGTTAGGTTAGGTTAGGTTAGGTTAGGTTAGGTTAGGTTAGGTTAGGTTAGGTTAGGTTAGGTTAGGTTAGGTTAGGTTAGGTTAGGTTAGGTTAGGTTAGGTTAGGTTAGGTTAGGTTAGGTTAGGTTAGGTTAGGTTAGGTTAGGTTAGGTTAGGTTAGGTTAGGTTAGGTTAGGTTAGGTTAGGTTAGGTTAGGTTAGGTTAGGTTAGGTTAGGTTAGGTTAGGTTAGGTTAGGTTAGGTTAGGTTAGGTTAGGTTAGGTTAGGTTAGGTTAGGTTAGGTTAGGTTAGGTTAGGTTAGGTTAGGTTAGGTTAGGTTAGGTTAGGTTAGGTTAGGTTAGGTTAGGTTAGGTTAGGTTAGGTTAGGTTAGGTTAGGTTAGGTTAGGTTAGGTTAGGTTAGGTTAGGTTAGGTTAGGTTAGGTTAGGTTAGGTTAGGTTAGGTTAGGTTAGGTTAGGTTAGGTTAGGTTAGGTTAGGTTAGGTTAGGTTAGGTTAGGTTAGGTTAGGTTAGGTTAGGTTAGGTTAGGTTAGGTTAGGTTAGGTTAGGTTAGGTTAGGTTAGGTTAGGTTAGGTTAGGTTAGGTTAGGTTAGGTTAGGTTAGGTTAGGTTAGGTTAGGTTAGGTTAGGTTAGGTTAGGTTAGGTTAGGTTAGGTTAGGTTAGGTTAGGTTAGGTTAGGTTAGGTTAGGTTAGGTTAGGTTAGGTTAGGTTAGGTTAGGTTAGGTTAGGTTAGGTTAGGTTAGGTTAGGTTAGGTTAGGTTAGGTTAGGTTAGGTTAGGTTAGGTTAGGTTAGGTTAGGTTAGGTTAGGTTAGGTTAGGTTAGGTTAGGTTAGGTTAGGTTAGGTTAGGTTAGGTTAGGTTAGGTTAGGTTAGGTTAGGTTAGGTTAGGTTAGGTTAGGTTAGGTTAGGTTAGGTTAGGTTAGGTTAGGTTAGGTTAGGTTAGGTTAGGTTAGGTTAGGTTAGGTTAGGTTAGGTTAGGTTAGGTTAGGTTAGGTTAGGTTAGGTTAGGTTAGGTTAGGTTAGGTTAGGTTAGGTTAGGTTAGGTTAGGTTAGGTTAGGTTAGGTTAGGTTAGGTTAGGTTAGGTTAGGTTAGGTTAGGTTAGGTTAGGTTAGGTTAGGTTAGGTTAGGTTAGGTTAGGTTAGGTTAGGTTAGGTTAGGTTAGGTTAGGTTAGGTTAGGTTAGGTTAGGTTAGGTTAGGTTAGGTTAGGTTAGGTTAGGTTAGGTTAGGTTAGGTTAGGTTAGGTTAGGTTAGGTTAGGTTAGGTTAGGTTAGGTTAGGTTAGGTTAGGTTAGGTTAGGTTAGGTTAGGTTAGGTTAGGTTAGGTTAGGTTAGGTTAGGTTAGGTTAGGTTAGGTTAGGTTAGGTTAGGTTAGGTTAGGTTAGGTTAGGTTAGGTTAGGTTAGGTTAGGTTAGGTTAGGTTAGGTTAGGTTAGGTTAGGTTAGGTTAGGTTAGGTTAGGTTAGGTTAGGTTAGGTTAGGTTAGGTTAGGTTAGGTTAGGTTAGGTTAGGTTAGGTTAGGTTAGGTTAGGTTAGGTTAGGTTAGGTTAGGTTAGGTTAGGTTAGGTTAGGTTAGGTTAGGTTAGGTTAGGTTAGGTTAGGTTAGGTTAGGTTAGGTTAGGTTAGGTTAGGTTAGGTTAGGTTAGGTTAGGTTAGGTTAGGTTAGGTTAGGTTAGGTTAGGTTAGGTTAGGTTAGGTTAGGTTAGGTTAGGTTAGGTTAGGTTAGGTTAGGTTAGGTTAGGTTAGGTTAGGTTAGGTTAGGTTAGGTTAGGTTAGGTTAGGTTAGGTTAGGTTAGGTTAGGTTAGGTTAGGTTAGGTTAGGTTAGGTTAGGTTAGGTTAGGTTAGGTTAGGTTAGGTTAGGTTAGGTTAGGTTAGGTTAGGTTAGGTTAGGTTAGGTTAGGTTAGGTTAGGTTAGGTTAGGTTAGGTTAGGTTAGGTTAGGTTAGGTTAGGTTAGGTTAGGTTAGGTTAGGTTAGGTTAGGTTAGGTTAGGTTAGGTTAGGTTAGGTTAGGTTAGGTTAGGTTAGGTTAGGTTAGGTTAGGTTAGGTTAGGTTAGGTTAGGTTAGGTTAGGTTAGGTTAGGTTAGGTTAGGTTAGGTTAGGTTAGGTTAGGTTAGGTTAGGTTAGGTTAGGTTAGGTTAGGTTAGGTTAGGTTAGGTTAGGTTAGGTTAGGTTAGGTTAGGTTAGGTTAGGTTAGGTTAGGTTAGGTTAGGTTAGGTTAGGTTAGGTTAGGTTAGGTTAGGTTAGGTTAGGTTAGGTTAGGTTAGGTTAGGTTAGGTTAGGTTAGGTTAGGTTAGGTTAGGTTAGGTTAGGTTAGGTTAGGTTAGGTTAGGTTAGGTTAGGTTAGGTTAGGTTAGGTTAGGTTAGGTTAGGTTAGGTTAGGTTAGGTTAGGTTAGGTTAGGTTAGGTTAGGTTAGGTTAGGTTAGGTTAGGTTAGGTTAGGTTAGGTTAGGTTAGGTTAGGTTAGGTTAGGTTAGGTTAGGTTAGGTTAGGTTAGGTTAGGTTAGGTTAGGTTAGGTTAGGTTAGGTTAGGTTAGGTTAGGTTAGGTTAGGTTAGGTTAGGTTAGGTTAGGTTAGGTTAGGTTAGGTTAGGTTAGGTTAGGTTAGGTTAGGTTAGGTTAGGTTAGGTTAGGTTAGGTTAGGTTAGGTTAGGTTAGGTTAGGTTAGGTTAGGTTAGGTTAGGTTAGGTTAGGTTAGGTTAGGTTAGGTTAGGTTAGGTTAGGTTAGGTTAGGTTAGGTTAGGTTAGGTTAGGTTAGGTTAGGTTAGGTTAGGTTAGGTTAGGTTAGGTTAGGTTAGGTTAGGTTAGGTTAGGTTAGGTTAGGTTAGGTTAGGTTAGGTTAGGTTAGGTTAGGTTAGGTTAGGTTAGGTTAGGTTAGGTTAGGTTAGGTTAGGTTAGGTTAGGTTAGGTTAGGTTAGGTTAGGTTAGGTTAGGTTAGGTTAGGTTAGGTTAGGTTAGGTTAGGTTAGGTTAGGTTAGGTTAGGTTAGGTTAGGTTAGGTTAGGTTAGGTTAGGTTAGGTTAGGTTAGGTTAGGTTAGGTTAGGTTAGGTTAGGTTAGGTTAGGTTAGGTTAGGTTAGGTTAGGTTAGGTTAGGTTAGGTTAGGTTAGGTTAGGTTAGGTTAGGTTAGGTTAGGTTAGGTTAGGTTAGGTTAGGTTAGGTTAGGTTAGGTTAGGTTAGGTTAGGTTAGGTTAGGTTAGGTTAGGTTAGGTTAGGTTAGGTTAGGTTAGGTTAGGTTAGGTTAGGTTAGGTTAGGTTAGGTTAGGTTAGGTTAGGTTAGGTTAGGTTAGGTTAGGTTAGGTTAGGTTAGGTTAGGTTAGGTTAGGTTAGGTTAGGTTAGGTTAGGTTAGGTTAGGTTAGGTTAGGTTAGGTTAGGTTAGGTTAGGTTAGGTTAGGTTAGGTTAGGTTAGGTTAGGTTAGGTTAGGTTAGGTTAGGTTAGGTTAGGTTAGGTTAGGTTAGGTTAGGTTAGGTTAGGTTAGGTTAGGTTAGGTTAGGTTAGGTTAGGTTAGGTTAGGTTAGGTTAGGTTAGGTTAGGTTAGGTTAGGTTAGGTTAGGTTAGGTTAGGTTAGGTTAGGTTAGGTTAGGTTAGGTTAGGTTAGGTTAGGTTAGGTTAGGTTAGGTTAGGTTAGGTTAGGTTAGGTTAGGTTAGGTTAGGTTAGGTTAGGTTAGGTTAGGTTAGGTTAGGTTAGGTTAGGTTAGGTTAGGTTAGGTTAGGTTAGGTTAGGTTAGGTTAGGTTAGGTTAGGTTAGGTTAGGTTAGGTTAGGTTAGGTTAGGTTAGGTTAGGTTAGGTTAGGTTAGGTTAGGTTAGGTTAGGTTAGGTTAGGTTAGGTTAGGTTAGGTTAGGTTAGGTTAGGTTAGGTTAGGTTAGGTTAGGTTAGGTTAGGTTAGGTTAGGTTAGGTTAGGTTAGGTTAGGTTAGGTTAGGTTAGGTTAGGTTAGGTTAGGTTAGGTTAGGTTAGGTTAGGTTAGGTTAGGTTAGGTTAGGTTAGGTTAGGTTAGGTTAGGTTAGGTTAGGTTAGGTTAGGTTAGGTTAGGTTAGGTTAGGTTAGGTTAGGTTAGGTTAGGTTAGGTTAGGTTAGGTTAGGTTAGGTTAGGTTAGGTTAGGTTAGGTTAGGTTAGGTTAGGTTAGGTTAGGTTAGGTTAGGTTAGGTTAGGTTAGGTTAGGTTAGGTTAGGTTAGGTTAGGTTAGGTTAGGTTAGGTTAGGTTAGGTTAGGTTAGGTTAGGTTAGGTTAGGTTAGGTTAGGTTAGGTTAGGTTAGGTTAGGTTAGGTTAGGTTAGGTTAGGTTAGGTTAGGTTAGGTTAGGTTAGGTTAGGTTAGGTTAGGTTAGGTTAGGTTAGGTTAGGTTAGGTTAGGTTAGGTTAGGTTAGGTTAGGTTAGGTTAGGTTAGGTTAGGTTAGGTTAGGTTAGGTTAGGTTAGGTTAGGTTAGGTTAGGTTAGGTTAGGTTAGGTTAGGTTAGGTTAGGTTAGGTTAGGTTAGGTTAGGTTAGGTTAGGTTAGGTTAGGTTAGGTTAGGTTAGGTTAGGTTAGGTTAGGTTAGGTTAGGTTAGGTTAGGTTAGGTTAGGTTAGGTTAGGTTAGGTTAGGTTAGGTTAGGTTAGGTTAGGTTAGGTTAGGTTAGGTTAGGTTAGGTTAGGTTAGGTTAGGTTAGGTTAGGTTAGGTTAGGTTAGGTTAGGTTAGGTTAGGTTAGGTTAGGTTAGGTTAGGTTAGGTTAGGTTAGGTTAGGTTAGGTTAGGTTAGGTTAGGTTAGGTTAGGTTAGGTTAGGTTAGGTTAGGTTAGGTTAGGTTAGGTTAGGTTAGGTTAGGTTAGGTTAGGTTAGGTTAGGTTAGGTTAGGTTAGGTTAGGTTAGGTTAGGTTAGGTTAGGTTAGGTTAGGTTAGGTTAGGTTAGGTTAGGTTAGGTTAGGTTAGGTTAGGTTAGGTTAGGTTAGGTTAGGTTAGGTTAGGTTAGGTTAGGTTAGGTTAGGTTAGGTTAGGTTAGGTTAGGTTAGGTTAGGTTAGGTTAGGTTAGGTTAGGTTAGGTTAGGTTAGGTTAGGTTAGGTTAGGTTAGGTTAGGTTAGGTTAGGTTAGGTTAGGTTAGGTTAGGTTAGGTTAGGTTAGGTTAGGTTAGGTTAGGTTAGGTTAGGTTAGGTTAGGTTAGGTTAGGTTAGGTTAGGTTAGGTTAGGTTAGGTTAGGTTAGGTTAGGTTAGGTTAGGTTAGGTTAGGTTAGGTTAGGTTAGGTTAGGTTAGGTTAGGTTAGGTTAGGTTAGGTTAGGTTAGGTTAGGTTAGGTTAGGTTAGGTTAGGTTAGGTTAGGTTAGGTTAGGTTAGGTTAGGTTAGGTTAGGTTAGGTTAGGTTAGGTTAGGTTAGGTTAGGTTAGGTTAGGTTAGGTTAGGTTAGGTTAGGTTAGGTTAGGTTAGGTTAGGTTAGGTTAGGTTAGGTTAGGTTAGGTTAGGTTAGGTTAGGTTAGGTTAGGTTAGGTTAGGTTAGGTTAGGTTAGGTTAGGTTAGGTTAGGTTAGGTTAGGTTAGGTTAGGTTAGGTTAGGTTAGGTTAGGTTAGGTTAGGTTAGGTTAGGTTAGGTTAGGTTAGGTTAGGTTAGGTTAGGTTAGGTTAGGTTAGGTTAGGTTAGGTTAGGTTAGGTTAGGTTAGGTTAGGTTAGGTTAGGTTAGGTTAGGTTAGGTTAGGTTAGGTTAGGTTAGGTTAGGTTAGGTTAGGTTAGGTTAGGTTAGGTTAGGTTAGGTTAGGTTAGGTTAGGTTAGGTTAGGTTAGGTTAGGTTAGGTTAGGTTAGGTTAGGTTAGGTTAGGTTAGGTTAGGTTAGGTTAGGTTAGGTTAGGTTAGGTTAGGTTAGGTTAGGTTAGGTTAGGTTAGGTTAGGTTAGGTTAGGTTAGGTTAGGTTAGGTTAGGTTAGGTTAGGTTAGGTTAGGTTAGGTTAGGTTAGGTTAGGTTAGGTTAGGTTAGGTTAGGTTAGGTTAGGTTAGGTTAGGTTAGGTTAGGTTAGGTTAGGTTAGGTTAGGTTAGGTTAGGTTAGGTTAGGTTAGGTTAGGTTAGGTTAGGTTAGGTTAGGTTAGGTTAGGTTAGGTTAGGTTAGGTTAGGTTAGGTTAGGTTAGGTTAGGTTAGGTTAGGTTAGGTTAGGTTAGGTTAGGTTAGGTTAGGTTAGGTTAGGTTAGGTTAGGTTAGGTTAGGTTAGGTTAGGTTAGGTTAGGTTAGGTTAGGTTAGGTTAGGTTAGGTTAGGTTAGGTTAGGTTAGGTTAGGTTAGGTTAGGTTAGGTTAGGTTAGGTTAGGTTAGGTTAGGTTAGGTTAGGTTAGGTTAGGTTAGGTTAGGTTAGGTTAGGTTAGGTTAGGTTAGGTTAGGTTAGGTTAGGTTAGGTTAGGTTAGGTTAGGTTAGGTTAGGTTAGGTTAGGTTAGGTTAGGTTAGGTTAGGTTAGGTTAGGTTAGGTTAGGTTAGGTTAGGTTAGGTTAGGTTAGGTTAGGTTAGGTTAGGTTAGGTTAGGTTAGGTTAGGTTAGGTTAGGTTAGGTTAGGTTAGGTTAGGTTAGGTTAGGTTAGGTTAGGTTAGGTTAGGTTAGGTTAGGTTAGGTTAGGTTAGGTTAGGTTAGGTTAGGTTAGGTTAGGTTAGGTTAGGTTAGGTTAGGTTAGGTTAGGTTAGGTTAGGTTAGGTTAGGTTAGGTTAGGTTAGGTTAGGTTAGGTTAGGTTAGGTTAGGTTAGGTTAGGTTAGGTTAGGTTAGGTTAGGTTAGGTTAGGTTAGGTTAGGTTAGGTTAGGTTAGGTTAGGTTAGGTTAGGTTAGGTTAGGTTAGGTTAGGTTAGGTTAGGTTAGGTTAGGTTAGGTTAGGTTAGGTTAGGTTAGGTTAGGTTAGGTTAGGTTAGGTTAGGTTAGGTTAGGTTAGGTTAGGTTAGGTTAGGTTAGGTTAGGTTAGGTTAGGTTAGGTTAGGTTAGGTTAGGTTAGGTTAGGTTAGGTTAGGTTAGGTTAGGTTAGGTTAGGTTAGGTTAGGTTAGGTTAGGTTAGGTTAGGTTAGGTTAGGTTAGGTTAGGTTAGGTTAGGTTAGGTTAGGTTAGGTTAGGTTAGGTTAGGTTAGGTTAGGTTAGGTTAGGTTAGGTTAGGTTAGGTTAGGTTAGGTTAGGTTAGGTTAGGTTAGGTTAGGTTAGGTTAGGTTAGGTTAGGTTAGGTTAGGTTAGGTTAGGTTAGGTTAGGTTAGGTTAGGTTAGGTTAGGTTAGGTTAGGTTAGGTTAGGTTAGGTTAGGTTAGGTTAGGTTAGGTTAGGTTAGGTTAGGTTAGGTTAGGTTAGGTTAGGTTAGGTTAGGTTAGGTTAGGTTAGGTTAGGTTAGGTTAGGTTAGGTTAGGTTAGGTTAGGTTAGGTTAGGTTAGGTTAGGTTAGGTTAGGTTAGGTTAGGTTAGGTTAGGTTAGGTTAGGTTAGGTTAGGTTAGGTTAGGTTAGGTTAGGTTAGGTTAGGTTAGGTTAGGTTAGGTTAGGTTAGGTTAGGTTAGGTTAGGTTAGGTTAGGTTAGGTTAGGTTAGGTTAGGTTAGGTTAGGTTAGGTTAGGTTAGGTTAGGTTAGGTTAGGTTAGGTTAGGTTAGGTTAGGTTAGGTTAGGTTAGGTTAGGTTAGGTTAGGTTAGGTTAGGTTAGGTTAGGTTAGGTTAGGTTAGGTTAGGTTAGGTTAGGTTAGGTTAGGTTAGGTTAGGTTAGGTTAGGTTAGGTTAGGTTAGGTTAGGTTAGGTTAGGTTAGGTTAGGTTAGGTTAGGTTAGGTTAGGTTAGGTTAGGTTAGGTTAGGTTAGGTTAGGTTAGGTTAGGTTAGGTTAGGTTAGGTTAGGTTAGGTTAGGTTAGGTTAGGTTAGGTTAGGTTAGGTTAGGTTAGGTTAGGTTAGGTTAGGTTAGGTTAGGTTAGGTTAGGTTAGGTTAGGTTAGGTTAGGTTAGGTTAGGTTAGGTTAGGTTAGGTTAGGTTAGGTTAGGTTAGGTTAGGTTAGGTTAGGTTAGGTTAGGTTAGGTTAGGTTAGGTTAGGTTAGGTTAGGTTAGGTTAGGTTAGGTTAGGTTAGGTTAGGTTAGGTTAGGTTAGGTTAGGTTAGGTTAGGTTAGGTTAGGTTAGGTTAGGTTAGGTTAGGTTAGGTTAGGTTAGGTTAGGTTAGGTTAGGTTAGGTTAGGTTAGGTTAGGTTAGGTTAGGTTAGGTTAGGTTAGGTTAGGTTAGGTTAGGTTAGGTTAGGTTAGGTTAGGTTAGGTTAGGTTAGGTTAGGTTAGGTTAGGTTAGGTTAGGTTAGGTTAGGTTAGGTTAGGTTAGGTTAGGTTAGGTTAGGTTAGGTTAGGTTAGGTTAGGTTAGGTTAGGTTAGGTTAGGTTAGGTTAGGTTAGGTTAGGTTAGGTTAGGTTAGGTTAGGTTAGGTTAGGTTAGGTTAGGTTAGGTTAGGTTAGGTTAGGTTAGGTTAGGTTAGGTTAGGTTAGGTTAGGTTAGGTTAGGTTAGGTTAGGTTAGGTTAGGTTAGGTTAGGTTAGGTTAGGTTAGGTTAGGTTAGGTTAGGTTAGGTTAGGTTAGGTTAGGTTAGGTTAGGTTAGGTTAGGTTAGGTTAGGTTAGGTTAGGTTAGGTTAGGTTAGGTTAGGTTAGGTTAGGTTAGGTTAGGTTAGGTTAGGTTAGGTTAGGTTAGGTTAGGTTAGGTTAGGTTAGGTTAGGTTAGGTTAGGTTAGGTTAGGTTAGGTTAGGTTAGGTTAGGTTAGGTTAGGTTAGGTTAGGTTAGGTTAGGTTAGGTTAGGTTAGGTTAGGTTAGGTTAGGTTAGGTTAGGTTAGGTTAGGTTAGGTTAGGTTAGGTTAGGTTAGGTTAGGTTAGGTTAGGTTAGGTTAGGTTAGGTTAGGTTAGGTTAGGTTAGGTTAGGTTAGGTTAGGTTAGGTTAGGTTAGGTTAGGTTAGGTTAGGTTAGGTTAGGTTAGGTTAGGTTAGGTTAGGTTAGGTTAGGTTAGGTTAGGTTAGGTTAGGTTAGGTTAGGTTAGGTTAGGTTAGGTTAGGTTAGGTTAGGTTAGGTTAGGTTAGGTTAGGTTAGGTTAGGTTAGGTTAGGTTAGGTTAGGTTAGGTTAGGTTAGGTTAGGTTAGGTTAGGTTAGGTTAGGTTAGGTTAGGTTAGGTTAGGTTAGGTTAGGTTAGGTTAGGTTAGGTTAGGTTAGGTTAGGTTAGGTTAGGTTAGGTTAGGTTAGGTTAGGTTAGGTTAGGTTAGGTTAGGTTAGGTTAGGTTAGGTTAGGTTAGGTTAGGTTAGGTTAGGTTAGGTTAGGTGGTTAGGTTAGGTTAGGTTAGGTTAGGTTAGGTTAGGTTAGGTTAGGTTAGGTTAGGTTAGGTTGGTTAGGTTAGGTTAGGTTAGGTTAGGTTAGGTTAGGTTAGGTTAGGTTAGGTTAGGTTAGGTTAGGTTAGGTTAGGTTAGGTTAGGTTAGGTTAGGTTAGGTTAGGTTAGGTTAGGTTAGGTTAGGTTAGGTTAGGTTAGGTTAGGTTAGGTTAGGTTAGGTTAGGTTAGGTTAGGTTAGGTTAGGTTAGGTTAGGTTAGGTTAGGTTAGGTTAGGTTAGGTTAGGTTAGGTTAGGTTAGGTTAGGTTAGGTTAGGTTAGGTTAGGTTAGGTTAGGTTAGGTTAGGTTAGGTTAGGTTAGGTTAGGTTAGGTTAGGTTAGGTTAGGTTAGGTTAGGTTAGGTTAGGTTAGGTTAGGTTAGGTTAGGTTAGGTTAGGTTAGGTTAGGTTAGGTTAGGTTAGGTTAGGTTAGGTTAGGTTAGGTTAGGTTAGGTTAGGTTAGGTTAGGTTAGGTTAGGTTAGGTTAGGTTAGGTTAGGTTAGGTTAGGTTAGGTTAGGTTAGGTTAGGTTAGGTTAGGTTAGGTTAGGTTAGGTTAGGTTAGGTTAGGTTAGGTTAGGTTAGGTTAGGTTAGGTTAGGTTAGGTTAGGTTAGGTTAGGTTAGGTTAGGTTAGGTTAGGTTAGGTTAGGTTAGGTTAGGTTAGGTTAGGTTAGGTTAGGTTAGGTTAGGTTAGGTTAGGTTAGGTTAGGTTAGGTTAGGT
>JAWQEG010004931.1:0-2500 GCA_033782935.1 Petrolisthes cinctipes
ATATATACCGGTGAAATTTTTTTCTTTTTCATATATATTTATTTTATGTCAGTAATTTATGCACTTGATCTGTTTTTCCCTCTTCCACGCCTGCTGTCTTTATTCTATTATTAAATCATTCGTCTTTCTCTCTTCTCTCACCTTTACTCACTTTATCCTTACAAACATTATTCTATTCTATTCTATGCTCTCTCTCTCTCTCTCTCTCTCTCTCTCTCTCTCTCTCTCTCTCTATCTCTCTCTCCTCTCTCTCTCTCTCTCTCTCTCTCTCTCTCTCTCTCTCTCGCTCTCTTCTCTCTCTCTCTCTCTCTCCCTCTCTCTCACACACACACACACCACACACAGTAAGATTTGTTTGATCGATGTTCCACCTCTATTATGTCCCCTTACAACCCGTCCTCTCCCCCCTAGCTTGTCCCCCTAAACATCCCTTTCCTTCCCTCCCCCTTCACCAATTTTCCTCCCTCCACCTTTCTTATACTCCTTTCTACTTCCATTTCTTTGCATCCCTCATCATCATCCTTCATACACCTGCCAACTCTTTTTTGTCCCTTAATTTTCTTCTCTATAGTCCCACCCCAACCATTCCTGCTCATCCCTTCTCTCCCCCCCCTTACTCTCCTAACTCCATTTTCTTCCTTTCCCTCCTACTCTCTTCCCTATCCCTTCCTTCCCTTCCCCCCCCCCCCCAACCTACTCTCCATTCACTCCTCCCATCTCCTTTCTCTTACACCTCTTCTTTTATAATATACTCAAAATCATCTTCCTTTCCTTCCTACCTTCCACCCTCCTCTCCCACCTCCATCACACGACCTCTTTGCCTTAATCACCAAATTTTAATTACAGGTCATAACTCTGGAGCAGAAATGTGGGGGTGACTGTGACCCTGAAAAAACAAAAAAAGTTTATCCCTCTCTCTCTTTACCTTAATCTAACCTTCTCTTTTCCTTATCTTTCACTTCCTTCTTTTTTATTATGATGTCTCTCACCTTAGTA
Source organism: Petrolisthes cinctipes (assembly GCA_033782935.1). Taxonomy (NCBI): domain Eukaryota; kingdom Metazoa; phylum Arthropoda; class Malacostraca; order Decapoda; family Porcellanidae; genus Petrolisthes; species Petrolisthes cinctipes. The sequence goes on from JAWQEG010004931.1 coordinate 997, forward strand.
GACTGATTATCATAACATAATCAAACAGCCTCGCAAGGACAAACAGATCTGTTGCTGTTGAAAGTCCTTTATATTCCCCTCCCTTCCTCCTGAAATGAGCTGAGGTGAGGTGAGGTGAGGGAAGCTGAAACGAGGGGAACGATGGTGAGGAGAGATGAACGTGAAATGAGTTGAGTTGAGGTGAGGGGAAAAGATTAGTTGGACAGGTAAACAGCGGCCATCCCTCACCCTAATTAGGAAATCCTGACGTAATCCACCTGTCGAGGAAGGGAGGGACACGTGGATGTATAACAGGTGGTGGGTGAATGGATAAAGGTGGATGTATAACAGTTTTTTTTTTTTTTCGACACTGGTCATAGGCTTCATCAAGCCCGTTACCGTGGCCCAGGTCAACTGCTACTCACACACACACACGTCACGACTTCCGAACTGGTACCCAGCCACAGAGAGAGGGAAGTGAGGGTAATTCCAAATACTGCAGCTGTTATGGTACAGTGAGGGTGTTTTACGACGTTCGGTGGCCTTATAGTTAGTGCCTGAAACTCAAATCGGAAGAGTAAATATTCTCAGGCCTCACCTGAGAGGATCGATCTCCCGACCTCTAGGTTACGAGTCCAGAACACTAACCCTCGGCCACCTCCCCTACATTACCCATGGGTGAATGGATAAGGGTGGATGTATAACAGGTTGTGGGTGAATGGATAAAGATAACAAATGTACGAAGGTGGAAAATAGATGGTGAGAAGACAATAGGTGGTGGGTGCATGGATAAATGTGGATAGTAGTAGTAGTAGAGGTGAAGGAAAAATTAAGGATATAGATGAAAGAAAAGGAGGGGATGATAATTGAAGAGAGAGAGAGAGAGAGAGAGAGAGGAGAGAGAGAGAGAGAGAGAGAGAGAGAGTGAGTCTGGTACTAGTTTCATGCTTGCCTGTCGGACTAACCAGACTATAACCTACACCCGACCCCCTACCCCACCCCATACCAACGAATCATCACCCCCTCCCCCCAACCCCGCCCTTCCTTTGATGTGTGTGATATAGAGGATAACCCCAACTCTCTCTCTCTCTCTCTCTCTCTCTCTCTCTCTCTCTCTCTCTCTCTCTCTCTCTTATTTATTTATTTATTTCTCACATACACACAAACATCCACCTACACACCTTTACACCACCGGCAATACACAAATACAACTTCCTTATACACCCCCCCCCCACCACACCCCAACATACACCCCCCCCCACCCACACTCCGACCCCCCCCCCCCCACCCATCACCACCCACACCCAGCAGCTGCCATTCGTGTAAACATCCAGGCTATATATATAAAACCTCGCACCCGCCCGGCCAGGTGGTGCAAAAGGAAAGGCAAAGGGAGAGAGAGATGTAGTGAGAGGTGGAGAGAGAGAGATGTAGTGAGAGGTGGAGAGATATGTGGTGAGAGGTGGAGTGAGATGTGGAGAGAGAGAGATGTAGTGAGAGGTGGAGCGAGCAAGGAGGAGAATGG